>BQNB010026093.1:39087-58954 GCA_026074375.1 Tanacetum coccineum
AAAAGAAAGGAAGTAGAAAGAAATCACTTGCAAGGAAAAGAGCAGGTGAAAAGCAAAGTGAAGAAAGTACAAAAAGGCAAAAGATAGAAGATGATATAGAGAAGGAAGAACTTAAAGCCTATTTGGATCTGGTTCCAAGAGAAGAATTTGCTATGGAAATTGAATCTTTGGGTACTAAGTATCCAATAGTTGATTGGAAGACTCATGTCCTGACAGAAAACTTTATGTATTATCAAATCATCAGAGCAGATGGAGGTTCCAAGAATTACAAGATTTTCAGTGAGATGCTTGATGATTTTGACAGACAGGATGTAATGGATCTACACAGACTAGTAGAAGAAAGGTATGCAACATCAAGACCAGAAGGATATGACTTGATGTTATGGGGAGATCTAAAGATCTTATTTCAACCTGATGAAGAAGATGAAGTCTGGAGGCATCAACATGAATACAATTTGATAAGCTGGAGACTATTTGATTCATGTGGAATTCATATTTTGTTGATGGACAATGGAATTGCCATTCACATGATGATAGAGAAGAAGTATCCACTTACTCAAGAAATGCTATCAAAGATGTTAAGCAGAAAACTAGAGGTTGATCATGAAAATGAGATGGCATTTGAACTTCTAAGGTTTATAAGGTCACAAGTACAGAAGTAGAAGAATGTTTGGAAGAATCCTCAACAGTGCAGTCTAGAAGATTAAATACAGAAGAAACTTGAGATTTGAAGGTAAATCACAAGTTTAGGGGAGGATTGTTGGGATTCAGAGCTTCTACACTTAGTACTGCTAGTTATAGTTAGTTAGTACTGCCAGTACATTGTTAGTACTGCCAGTATAGTTAGTACTGTTAGTATAATAGTTAGTACTGTTAGTTATATAGTTAGTACTGCTTAAGTGATATGCATGAGTTATATTAGGAATAGATATGCATGATCACTTGACGCGTTTTGTAAGCCCATTAGGGTTTTCCTTAGTGTATAAAAGGAACCCTACGGCATAGTTAGAGATATCAATCTTAAAAGCAATATACAAGTTTTCATAGTTAGTTATTCTGTAACCTAGGCAGAATATTTGCAATCAATATATATTCAAAGTTTTGTTTACATTGTTCTTCTTAGTATTACAAGTTAGATTTCGCATAACTTGTAGTATTCATAATCACAGTTTCTCACATAGTTAGTTTGGATTTATCCAAGGTAACTAAGCTTTAACAAGCTAAGAAGATCTATTCATTGGGACTCACAAGTGGTATCAGAGCTTGTAGAGAAACTCTGAATAAGAAGAACTCATTCAGATCCAGATCCAGATCTCTACCTACAATACAAGATGTCTGGTGAAGAACCTGCACCACAGATGACACCAGTGGAATCTCCTCAAATGATATCTACTGTAAAACTTCCTTTGCTCAAGAAGGATGAATATACCATTTGGAGCATGAGGATGGAGCAGTACCTCACAAACACAGATTATGACTTGTGGCAAATAATCATGAATGGTGATGAACCTGTACAAACAACAAAAGATGAGAATGGTGTTGAAACTGAAGTACCTCTAAAGACTGCTCAAGCTATATTGGCAAGACAAAAAGAAAGAAAAGCTAAAAGCATTCTGCTTTTGGCTATTCCTGATGAGTATCAACTGAGGTTCCATACAATCAAGGATGCCAAGTCTTTGTGGGCTGCTATCAAGAGTAGGTTTAGCGGTAATGTTGAATCTAAAAAGATGCAGAAGAATGTCTTGAAGCAACAATTTGAAAACTTTTCTGTATCTGACATAAAAGGCCTAGACAAAGCATATGATAAGTTTTAAAAACTTATCACCCAACTTGAAGTTCATAGTGCAGCTGTTCCTAATGAAGATGCAAATCAGAAATTTTTAAGAGCTCTACCTTTATCATGAAACAATGTAGCCTTGATTATGAGGAACAAAGATGGTATAGATGATTTGGATATTGATGATCTAATGTGCAACAAATTGGAGTCTATGCGTAATCAATTTTTCCTAGGTGGTGAGCCGGGAGAGAAAAACATATCGCGGGTTAGCTGGAAAAAGTGTCTCGCTAGCAAGAAGATGGGAGGTCTTGGTATTGGAAGTATCTTTGCACTTAATGTTGGTCTTCTTTTCAAATGGATTTGGAGGTTCCACAAAAACACTTCTGACCTTTGGATCAGAGTGATCAAAGACATTTATGGGGGAGAATGGAGGTATTTTCAAGGAGTCTATGCATCGATCCAGTCTCAGCCCTTGGAGCGGCATTCTTTCTTCTGTTAAAGCCCTAAAGCATAAAGGAATAGATCTATGTACTTCTATTCGCTTCTGGGACGAAACTTGGTGTGGTAATTCTCCTTTAAAAACCTTATTTCCTCGTATATACATGTTGGATAATGATAGAGGTTGCAACGTTTCTAGTCGTGTTTCCCTTTAAGATTGGAATTACGTTCTTAGGAGGTCTGAGAGAGGTGGTATAGAATCGGTTCAACTTTCAGATTTGAAACACTTAATCAGTGACGTGATGCTATCAGACCAGAATGACTCTTGGAATTGGTCGCTCGATATCTCCAAAGGTTTCACTGTTGCTTCGGTTCGCTCTTTGATAGACTCTTGTATTCTTAAGGTTTCTCCTATTGCCACTCGTTGGAAACGTAGTAACCCCATTAAAGTTAACATTTTCCTATGGAGGTTGTTGTTGAACAAACTTCCCACTAGGGTGAATTTGGATAGGAAAAGCATTGATGTGCATTCTCTTCTTTGTCCTATTTGTCAAGAAGATGTCGAAACGGTTAATCACATTTTTTTCTCTTGCGAGATGGCTACGGATTTGTGGTCTTTATTGGCAAAATGGTGGGATCTTGACATCCCTTTTTGCGCGAGTATGGAGGATTGGTTTTTGTGGCTGGATACGTCATCCTTCTCTAAGAAGGTTCGAATTTTTTCGAAAGTGTGGGAGGGGTTCTCTTATGGTCCATTTGGAGTTTTCGTAATCGGCTTGTTTTCTCCAATACCCCTCCCAGGAAGGCGTTGATTTGGGATAATGTTGTTTCTCAGTCGTATATGTGGATTTCATCTAGAAACCTAATATTAAGCTTAGTTGGTTAGGTTGGTTGCAAAACCCTATAGCTACTATTTCTTCCTTGTAATTGCTGCTAGCTTCTGCTGGTTTTAATATAATATCGCCGTTTAAAAAAAACTTAATTCACGTAATTATAAAGAGAAAGAAGAATGAAATGGTTATCATGATTGAACGAAAAAATAGATCTTATTGCTATTGCTAGTCAATTTTAGAGGTAATAGAAGTTCGTATGATTTATGTAATATTGTTATTTCATTTGATATATATTTCGTAATTAAGAGGAATCAAAGACTAAAACACGAATTTAGGCCGGTCACATTGGGGTAGAGTTGAGCAAAATAGACCGCGTACCGTACCAGAGCGATGAACATATCTCGGTCCATCCTTTTCATCATATTTGGAATTCAGTTCGATCCAGCTCGATCTTATACAAAACCGACAATTATGCTTTGTTTGACCGGACCGCACCGATGACCAAATCAGGCTAGACCGACTCGGACATGGATCGACCATTTCAATCTGGTCCTCGGTCCGGTGTTTTGGATAAAGTCTGTTTTTTATATGGTCTTGTTTTTTAACCGTGATCAGCCTTACAATAGGGTAACCGATCACCTTTGGGTGCCATCAATCACACGCCACCATATTACGTGGGTGTCATGTCACGCGCGACAAAGGTGAAAATGGACGAAAGGTGAGGCTCCACACCACTCGGTCATTGTGCAAATTTGTGGGCCCCTCAACCAACGGGTTGTTCTTTTGAAATAATTTTTTTACACTATGTCATTTTATTTACCTATACCCTCATACCCCATCATTTTTATACACAACTTCTCACACAATCTTACTCAATATATACACAACTCAAACAAAATATTTATCATTCTTCATTATCCAAATAAATTCTGAAACGTTCATGTTCACAAATTCATCGGAAGAATAAGTTACTAGTCAGGACTTGACTTTTTTGGAAGAGTGTTGTCGTTCATTAAGAATACATGACAAGGCGCGCGGCCAACGAGGAACATCGTAAGAAGAGATCCTTATAGTGCTTATGATCGTTTAGTCGCCGTTTACTTTAGTGCACATCTGATGTACAATGCACATTATTGCTGAAAAAGGTTTTGAATGAGTCGAGAGCTCACAAGCATAATTAAAAAAAAAACAAGAAATCATTCTGCACGATTTTAGGCCATCTCCCTAGTTATCCGTCAGATGAGTTTAATCCAAGGTTATAAATAGCGTGAGGCGTGGCGTGGCGGCATGACCAAGTCTCACGCCTTTACGAGGCATGGCGAGTTATGGCATTTTTAAGGCGTGACTTAAGGCGGCACAAAATATGAAAATATTTATAAATTTATATATTTATATCATATTACAAATATATTGAGTTTACAAAAAGTGTCATACATAAGGAATAAAGTCAAGAAACTATCTTTGCATGTAATCTTTTTCATTTCTATATAAAAATACGATTTTTATCGAAATTGAATTCAAAAAAGCCTCCATGCATCACGTTTTATCGCGTCTTATCACGTTTTTTTATTCCACATCTCACGTCAATCCTTAAGCTCAAACCTTGGTCTATTGCGTGACGTGAAGGTCATGACTCGCGCCTTTGAGTGGCCTTTGCGAGCCTTTTAAAACCATGGTTTAATCACCTCTCGCATGATAAAAAAACATCTTTCTTTGGATAATATAAAAGGTTTCTTTTTAAATCAATATAAAAGTCATTGCATCTATTTTTAGAAAAGAAAAAGAAATAAAATAAAAAAGAAGAGAAAAAGATAAAGTTAATACGTCCGTGATGGCGAAAGTATCTGGACCCACGACGCCTCTCACGTCCACATCACTAGAAATAAATATTTTACAAACCAAAAACACACTTTCTCTCTCCCTATATAAACCCCCAAAACTCTTCTCATCCAAACATCCCACTTTGTCCCCCACTCTCTCTCTATAACATAAACAAAAATTAATTCAAAATATGGACTCACCTGTTAACAAAAAACGAGTCCGAGTCGACTCGGACGAGTTACCCGAGTCAACCGAGTCGAAACGAATCCGAGTTGATCTTCTCGAATCTCTTGAGGATTCCGACGAGTTTAAACTCAGTGGACGTCAAGACCTTGACTCGTTCATAAAAGCTTCGAAGAAGAAATATTAATCCACCGGATATTAACTTCCGGTGAACCGTAGAGTTCTTGATTCCGGCGAGTTCACGGCCGGAGATTAGTTTTCTACTTGAGGCGTTCAGATGATGAAACTCGGATTGCCGCCGACTGAGTCGGTAGGTGAACGTCGAGTCGGTTTGGGGACTCAGTGAGTTGAACTGGTATGACTCGTTTGTTGAGTATGGGTTTGAGTACGGTGAATTAGATGTTGTTGTTAGCGATAATAATAAATTGTGAAGGTGGAATATGAAGTGATGGTGGATTATATGATTATACGGATTTAGGGTTACGGTCTCAGTAGTGATGATGTTTTAACTTTTTATCTCTTAAATGTGTTTAGAGATTTGTTCGTAAAGTTAGAATATGGACACGTGATTTAGTTAATTGTTTTTTCTATTTTTTCTAATTACTGTTTTCATTCGCATATTTGAGTATGATACAATATTTAATATTTAATTGTATGTCAATCGGTTAAAATAAATACGAGTAATAAACGATGGAGATGATATTTGATTACATGAGTTTTTTAAAAGTTTGTTAAAAAATAAACACTTGTTATAGTGGGCAGGGAGTAATTATTAAGTGAATCATGGTTGTTAAATTATTAAATGAACCATGGTTGTTAAGATGCAGGTTTTAATTTTACGATATTAACGATATTGATTTTAGTAAAATCTTTACAAGTTAAAGAATTAATAGGATTTTGATTTTGATTTTATTTTTCTTTAACCACAAACTAAAAGCTACAAAGTCATATATTATGTTTTTTAGAATTTAAACAATATATTAATTTTTTTAAACATTCATAAAACATAATTTAAGACAATATTTTTATTAAAAATTTATATAATTTTATGTTTATGATATATAATAAGTTGTAAATTCATATTCACTAAAGTTATTAAAAAATAATATTATAATAAAATCTTAAGATCTGATAGGAGTATGATTTTAAAATTTTAATTTTACAAAGACAAAAATAATTTAAAGATAAAAACAATTGAGATATATACAATGATCTAGAACAAACATGGAATACCTTGTTTGTTTGTGGTGAAACTTTAAAAAAGTATGAAAATTTCTGAGAAAGTGATAATGTATTTTTTTCTTTCTCGAATCAATCTTTCTTTTATTTCACTCTTTTTATATCCTTTTCTTTTATATCACTCGTATTATTATTAAACGACGGACCAACTGATAAACATTGGAATATTATTCATAAAATAAAATTGATAAACAATGTGATAACAAAAAGGGAAAAAGTTTTACAAAATGAAAATTAATGAATAACATGATCTAATTTATGAACATTGTGATGTTGTTTATCAAATAAAAGTGATGAACACTGTCATAACAAAAACGAAAAACTTCTTCACAAAGAAAACTGATGAACATGATATAACTGATGAATAATCAAAGAAAACTGTTGAACAACGTGATTTAACTGATGTATAATAAAAAAACTGATGAACATTGTGATAATAAAAAAAAGTTTTTTCAAAATAAAAAATGATGAATAACGTGATCTAGCTGATGAACAATGCGATAACAAAAAGAGAAAAAAGTTATTTAAAATTTTTGTTGAAGAATTCGATTACCGATGAACATTGTGATGTTTTTCATCATAGAAAACCAAGGTTGCAAAAATCGCGAATCGGTAGTTGGGCGGTCGACCTCCTTGTAGCTTGTAGTCGGTCTAAGCGGGATTAATCGGTGATTAATCGAATTGCCATTTTTGACAAGTTTTAGGTATTTCCGACGAGTTTTGTGTATTTCCGGCAAGATTTCCTTTAAAACAAACTTATACTATATGTACACAATTACCATAAGTGATAAAAACATGTTTATGGCGAGTTTTGGGTATATCTAGCAAGATTAGTAGGTTTTCAACAAGTTTGACCTCTTTGACCGTTGTTAACCATGGTTGACTGATTGTTTGACCGATTAATCGGCCTTGTAGGTCTTTTTTGCAACACTGTAGAAAACTGATGAATATTATAATAAAAAATTAAAAATTAAAATTATTTATATCGTTTAAATCAAATAAGGACGAGTGTGTTTTGTGGCTACCAGAAAAACAAAACATGTACTTTAAAAAAAGAAAACTAATAAATAACGTGATGTAACTAATGAATAATAAAAGAAAACTGATAAACAATATTATAACAACAAAAGTTTTTCAAAATAAAAATCAATGAACAACGTGATATAACTGATGAACACTATGTAATGAACAACGACAAACGTCTGTCTAGCAGAGTTGGTCAGGAGGCTCTTCCTCATACGAGAAGTCTCAAGTTCGAGTCTCCTTATGATGGTTTCTTCTTATAAACAAATACTCCCACTAACTACACTAACTATATCGTATTAACCCTTTAAAAAAACTATGTAATGAACAACGGATAATGAACCACATAAATTTATGTACCCTGAAAAAAATCATTATCTTGAATGAATACCACATGTACACTATTCGTTCGTATGTACACGTTCTATGCTAATGCATCACGTTTGATTACCTATAAATAAATATTAACTTATTAATTTAATGGGTTTTGCTAATGACAACCCTAAGGGTTATGATTAAGAATTTTTATTTTATTACAATTGTTTGTAAGAATAAGATTCAACCAATCACGATCAACTATTAATTGTGTATTACCTAATTCCGGAATTATCTTCATCTTTTTCGAAATATCATTCAATTAAAATCATTCATGGATTGTATTGTAATAAAAATTATATGCTTAACGACAACCCTTAAGGCTGTTGTTAGCATTTCCCTAATTTAATATCTTTTATGTTTCGTAGGATAACATTTTATAGGTCAATTTAAGTGATTCGTGTTTTATCTCATTTGCCTTTTGCCAAAAGCCAGCCCACGGATTTAAATAATGAAAAAGACCGTCATGAAGGTGACAATTTATATACAGTATGAATTTTTGTATAAAAGAAAAATACGTTTTGTTATTTACGTATTATTTGGATTTTCAATTAAATAATTAGTTGTTTATTATTCAGCTGTAATGGTAAATTATGTACTTTATTTCGCATGAATGTATATTTGATCAAACTTATATAAGTTAATTTATCACGACAAGACGCTGAGTCAGCACACATAGTAAGATCGTTGGGCTTCTTTTTATCGTTTCGGCTGGTAACCATATCATATTTGTAAAATATGTAAGAGTTGATTAACGAGTAGTTAATCTAAAAGTTTGAACTCTATTATGGTCATATTTAAGCGACAAAAGTGCAATACATTTGGAATATTTAGTTATGTAATTGAATTCTTTTTTTTTTAAAGTCAGATTTATAAAGCAACATAACTTTAAATCGATCCTATGAGTTGTGAGGTGTACACCAATAAACAAAGAGGAACAAAAAGCTTCAAACACAAGATCTGTTAATTGGTCACAAAAAGGCAATTTCTATTGCAATATTGGAATAGAAGCAAACAAAATCAGTTGGGATTGGGTTGCTTGAAAAAAAAAATGATTCATACCTAAAAGAAGTTTGTTTTATTGTTCCCGAAGGTATGTGCATATGGAGGGGCAAAATAGTAATCTAATCCCATTAATTTGACGTTGATTTCCAATATGCATGAGCACTACACGTCGGAATTGAAAACGCAATACGAATCCACACAATTTGACAACCGTAGGCTTGTTGGTTCTACATCCTCTCTAAGTTTCAATTACATTGATCAATTTCTTAAAATTAATAAATGATCACATATAGGCATATATCGTACACAGCGGCGGAACTTGAACAACTTTCTAGAGGGAGCTGAAATCATAAAAGTGTAACATGTTATTCTTTGCAGAGTAATATGAAAACGACATTTACTTGTTAGTGATATACTATTATTCAACCAAAACTAAGGCTTTGTTTGTTTTTTTCAAATAATCTCTTCTCACTACTTATGTCTGCAATCTCTCAGATGTTTTTTGTTTGTTTTTTTTGCTGGTAAAAATCACTTTTAACCTCTTCAAAAATTCAGACAAAATATTTCACTTCTTACCTCTTCTTCTCACTTCTTGTCTGCATATCATATAAATAGTCATACTTTTCTGGGTTTATACGTTTTCATCGCGTTCTTTATTCTTTTTTGGACAGAGTGTGTATTAAATAACCTCTTTTCACTACTTATGTCTGCAATCTCTCAGATGTTTTTTATTTGTTTTTTTTGCAGAGATAAGTGGTAAAAATCACTTCTAACATCTTCAAAAATTCAGACAAAATATTTAACTTCTTACCTCTTCTTACCTCTTCTTCCCGCTTCTTTCTACAATAATTAAATAATTCATACTTTTTCTGAGTTTATATGTTTTCAACCGTCTTTATTCTTTTTTGTACGATTTTTTACGTTTTCATCTATTTTAATTCGTTTTCTACGATTTCTACGTTTTTTCTCCGTTTTTCTACGATATATAATATTTTTTTACGTTTTCATCAGTTAATTTACGTTTTTGTTAGTTTTTTACGTTTTCGTCAGTTTTTTAAGTTTTCGTGTGGTTTTTTTACGTTTTCGTTTGTTTTTTTACGTTTTCGTTAGTTATTTTTCGTTTTCGTCAGTATTTTTACGTTTTCGTCAGTATTTTTACGTTTTCGTCAGTTTTTTTACGTTTTCGTCAGTTATTTTACGTTTTCGTCAGTTTTTTACGTTTTCGTCTGTTATTTTACGTTTTCGTCAGCTTTTTTACTTTTTCGTCTGTTCTTTTACGTTTTCGTCCGTTTTTTACGTTTACGTTAGTTTTTTTACGGTATCGTCAGTTTTTTACGTTATCGTTTATTTTTTTACGTTTTCGTCAGGTTTTTTATGTTTTTTACTTTTTTGTCTGTTTTTTTTACATTTCAACCGTTTTTTTAACGTTTCGTCTGTTTTTTTACGTTCTCGTTTGCTTTTTTATGTTTTCGTCTGTATTTTTACGTCTTTGTCAGTTATTTTACGTTTTCGTCTGGTTTTTTACGTTTTCCTCCGTTATTTTACTTTTTCATTTGTTTTTTAACGTTTTTGCCTATTTTTACATCTTCGTTCGTTTTTTTATGTTTTCGTACGTTTTTCTACGTTTTCGCCCTTCTTTTTACGTTTACGTCCATCTTTTTACGTTTGCGTCTGTCTTTTTACGTTTTCCTTCATTTTTTTACGTTTTCGCATGTTTTTTTACTTTTTCCTCCGTTTTTCAAGTTTTCGTCCGTAAGAGTACGACAATGTAAAAAACAGACGAAAACGTAAAATAATTGACGAAAACGTAAAAAAAATGACGAAAACGTAAAAAAAAATGACAAAACGTATAAAAAATAACGAAAACGTAAAAAAACTGACGGAAACGTAAAAAAACTGACGAAAACGTAAAAAACACTAGTAAAAAGATAAAGAAACAAAAATGAAAGAAATACTTCAAGAGAAAAAAAACAAATGGTTTTCTTCTTTGCAGATGAAGAGCTTAGATGCACATCTTTTTCTGCAGACATGGTTTGCAGATGAAGAGGTAAAACCTCTGAAAAAACAAACGAAACCTAATAGTCCCAATCTTTCAATCAAGTTATGGCGCACACCAATAGTTGTAACGTGTAACTAGTTTAAGATTTATGGTTGCAATCACTTAAAACAATTTATTATACATACATTTAAAATTTGATATGCATCAAAATAAATGGTTATTGGCAAATAAAAAATTATAGTGAGATTCTAAGATGCACACACCCGATTAGAAACTGAATAAATATAAAGGTAAAGATGTAAAGTGCGAAAAATGTATTTGTGGTTTGTCAAAATTGCAAAATGTGTCCTCGTTAAGATTTGTTTGCACAACATGTTTCTCAAAAGCATTGTATCTTGCATTTCCGGTAACCCTCAATCTACAGCGTCCAATTTTCACCGTTAACTCAAAAAAAGAACAAACGGGCCTCGCACGTGAGAGTAGTTTCGTCATTTTACTATTCCAACTTAAAAAAATATAGTTTATCTTTTCAAAGGAACATGATCTCAAGGGACGTAATTTGCAAAGGCACTTGGTATAGTTTCTTTACAAAATGTGCACATTTCACTCACATAAAACACACTTAAACACACAATTACCAAATCAAAATTTCTAAATTGTAATTCCATCCCAAATCAAATTCCAGAAACAATGACCAAATTGAAACACCAACCATATAAATACATTGCACTATCACCGGTTACCTCCCTTTTAAACAAGAAACTTGTTTTTATTAACATATGTTCATTATATGTCTTGTATCGAAGAGCTTGCAAAGGCTGCAAAGTCTAATAAAATTGAAGATCAAATGCTAGTCTTAATGGAAAGACTAGTGGAGACTGAGTTGAAGCTTGGGGAGAAGTTTCGAGAGCTACGTGAGGAGATGTCAACCGTTGTTAAAGAAAGGGAAGATGTGGTGAAGGAGCTTGAAATGTCAAGTGGTAACCATGTGGCGAAGGAAACGGCTCGTTTGTTGTGACGTGGACAAAAGTGTGATTTGGATAAGATGACGCGTCTCCAAATTATGGTGAATGAATCCCATCTTGGTGTTCGTGAGAAGTATACTTTTGTTAGTAAGATGAATTTAGGGACACTAGGTTAGGTTTCAGTCCATATGGTATTTGGTTTGTGGTTGTTTTTGGGTTTAGCCTTTTGTTGGTCTTTGCTTATGTTGTTTGACGTTGAATGAATGTGAATTTAATGTGGAATTTAAGGATTCCAAATGTTGTTTATTGTTTGTTATGTAGTTGACCAATTTGTTTTGGTATATCATATTTGATAACAAGTAACTGATAAACATTGTGATCGGTAACAAAGAAGATAGCACAATTGATTTACAATGAAAACAAATACTACTTGAATACCAAAAATCCATACAATGTAACACTAATACAAACTTATACAATACCAAATAAAACTAAAACATGCTTTGTAGACACCCCAAATACCTAACCGAGTCATTCTAACATCAAATTCAGGCTAACATGCTACAAAGACAGATAATCACACACTTGCAAAAGACAGAATGAACTCATAAACGTTATGATTAGCTGCAAAAGGCGAAGAGAACTCATCAAGGTCGTCATCATCAATTGATTAGATCCAGTATCATATATCTCATGGAGGGTCTTTGATATTAGGTTGTATTCCATCACCTTTCTAGATAAGTTGATCACCAAAAATAAATCCTCTTCCATTTCTCCCAAAACAATACTCCAGACAGTAGACCGAATCGACCATCCTTTGAGAAGTGGAATCATACAATCAACAGTATTAACACGATAGCTAACCGGCCACACAAAACACACTTTCCACATCTCGTAGATAGTAAAATCTCTAGAGCCAGTATAATTTCAAAGAACAACTATAAAAAACCACGCGACTTGAATAATCTCCCTTCAAGATGCAACATTTGAGGCATTTGTAAGGTTATAAAAAAGGAAGATTACTTCCTAAAGGCTCGAAGAAGTTCCTTCCTCACTGCAAGTCTTTATGGGTTTGTATGGTTGTTAAAATTGGATGGTCATGGTCTTTAATATTTAACTTGTAATGCTTAAGGTACCTATCCTCATTTTGTAGCCAATGGAATGTGTCATTCCAAAAGATTGCATTGTCAAAATGATCAAAACTAAAGAAGTTAAACTGGTCCCTGCACAGTCTCCAGTTGCCTGTCTTTGAACAGTAAGTTTGTATATCAATGTCAGAACACGTGCAGCTAGCAAGCACCACTGTGTAGTTTAGTGATTTTGTAGGATCATAGTCCATTCTCAATCCAGCACGTCTATAAAAAGGTGAATCATCGTGCGAGTAACTTGTTGGCGGAAGCATTTTAAACAGATTAGTGGATGGATTATATACGTAATCATTAGGAGGCCACCCCAAACCAGTACGTAGATGCAAACCATTACAAGACTGTAAGATCATAACATTATCAACTGCCATGATATAGGAAAGAGTAAAGCCTTTTCTAGACTGGAATCTGAAATCTAACGACACAAAATCCCATTGAAATGGAGATCTAACGTTATTAACAAAAAGACCCGCATGAGGATCAATGTTAGTGATTTGGCTGCGGTTAAGGATGAAAACAGTGGATGTGAGAATTCATAGCCATTGTTTGGATATAGATTTAAAGAGATAAATACAGAGTATATGTAATCGAATTAATATTTTTGTCAAAAGGCTGTCGTTTGTAAGGACTGGATGTGGTGGTGCATAGTTATCTCCAGCGCGTGTGACCTGATTTTTTGACATCTCCGGTATTTAGTAAATATTGTAAGATATTTTCTAGAATTGTTTAAAATGGGAAAGATATAAACATAAAAACAGATTGGGGAGTCTCTATTTTTTCAAACCCACGAGTTAATGCATCTTGTGAACCCACATTAGTTGGGGAAGAGTTCTTTTATGATTGGTGGGTGTAGTATTGAAGAAAAAATATAGTAAAAGAAGCTAAGGCCAAATCAATAGGGGCAAAAAATTTGAGGGGCAAAATTTGAAATAAAAAGTATGTTTCATGTATTTTCATCACATATTATAGTCAAAGAGTCAGACAGCATCACCTATACCCTTATGAACACTAGAAGATATCATTCTACAATGGTGATGTGCAATTATTGGAAGATTGCTAAAATTAAGACTGCATGGACATACAAGATCCGTGGTTGTAGATTCTATTGCTGCGGCAATTTGGTAAGCTACATTATCAATTGAATCAGTGTTGTCTACAACTTATAAGTGACTGTTTGTTCCTATTTTTGGAGGGCTTTAATTGTGGTTTTTTTGCTTGGTTTGACTCACCATTGTGCGACATAGCTGTTGATGTGATACGTGGCCTCTTAAGGGCTAGGAATCAACTAAAGGACGATTTGGAAGAGCAATGTATGTTGCTTAGGGAGAAGGAGAAGCTTGTGCAAGCCCTGGTGGTTGCATGGTTGTTTGTGTTTGTTATTTATAAGTATTTTTAGGGTCTGTTTTAGTAGGATAAGTTTGAGTTGCTTGGATCATAGCTTTATGGGTATGTTCATAAAGGATGTATGTGAACCCTTTAGCAGATTTGTATGATGTTAATGAAAATGCTTTTCTTATTGTGTAGTAATAGTGTATCAACTGATAGTATAAATTATCTGTGTTTTTTAATAATGTTGACAATAAAAGTCAAAGAATGATGTTTACCACTAAGGACCTATAATTGTCCTTGACTACAAATCAAAAATTCCACAAATGTCACATAACAAAAATTATCACATAACACAAACATAATAGTACAACTTGTCAAAGAACCCTAACAGATGTCTAACAACAATAATAGTACTTATTTGTGCACTAACACAAAATCAAAAAAATAAAACATGCTTATTGTCTTTTGACTGCAAATCAATTTAAAGTACAAGTTGTTTGGCCGCCAGTGGCGGAGCCAGAAATTATGATTACAGGGGGTATCGGGGGATAAAATGCTTGTTAGTATAACTTTAATAAATCGGGTCAAATCGAGTCGTGTTTGATTAATGGCAACAAAAGTCTTCTCTTCACGTAAATATTACTTAGTATACCCGTAGATGTTTTTTTTGGTAAAGGGTTACCTCGGTAAAGTATATTAATCACAGAAAAGTTAAGTACAATGGAATGTGACTGAGTGCCACATTAACCTGAAGCAAAAGCTTGAACTACCACTAAATCAATTAGAGACATGCCTCTAATGATATCACCCTATCATAAACAAGAACCTAAGATACATCCCAGTTCGATCTATGAATTCTCCAAGCCGCAACATCAACAAGCGAGAAATAGGGATGAAAACAATCCAAGTAAGATTGCCTCCTTAAAAATCCATCCCAGAGAAAACGGGAAAAACCCTGGAGAAGGAAAAAAGAGTACAACTTTCACTTGAAACTCCCTATTTGGAAACCAAACTCTCTTGAAATCTTCCACGATCACATCCGATGTAGGATAGACGACACGCATAAGGAAACAATCAGCAGCCATAAAGCCTAAACGTCATAGGCATCTTCCATCTTTCAAGCAAGCGTTTAACATTATAAGTATTCTTGAATTTAAACGTCAAAAGCTTCAAGAAAATTGTTACCATAATACAATCACGAATATCTTTCGACGATCTTTTAGTGTTTCTGAATAAACGATTATTACGCTCACTCCATATAAAATGCGATGTAGCAGCCAATACGAGTTTACCAAAAATACACTTAGCAGACCTTGAATTACCCATGGGCTGAAGAACCAAAATGATATCTTGAAGAAGAGGCGAAACACCATCCAAATCAGCAAGAGCACGAACAGACACCTATACTTTAGAAGAGAATGTACACTCAAAAAAGAGGTGCTCATGGGAGTCCCTTTGCACGTCACAAAGAGGGCAGCGTAGCAAGTTCAAATCCGTATTTTGACCAACATCCAACGTTCTTAACTTATCTTGAGTCTTGAGGCTTCTACGCATGACAAGCCATAAATGAAACGCATGACAGGGGATGCAATGAGTGAACCAAACAATATTATACCAAGGGACTTCCATACCATAACCAAACAGTATTATACCAAGGGACCTCCATACCACGAGGTCTTATTACCTTCCAAGCACAGAATTGCATAATGTTACCATTATCATCACGCCATTTCAAACAGTCATGTTTATTAATGTTCAAAATTGGGGCAACAATATTACCAATATTACCAATATTAGGGGCTTTAGCTAACCATGCTTGTGGCCAATTCCAAGTACCATTAAGGATCAAATCAGTCACATACGCTTGTAATGTATAACCTTCTCTAGCGATATCTCTTGGAGAAAGAAATCTACTTAGAGGAGAAAGAGAACACCACCTATCATACCAAAGAGAAACACTTAAGCCGTTCCTAATCTCAATAAAAAAACGGTTTCATAAACTCACGAAGTTGGAGGAGCTTACGCCAACCCCAACTCATATCACCTTTAGGTTGAATATCCCAAATAGTGCATCCTTGAAGTTTATAAGTGTGAATCCAGTGAACCCACAAAGATTCCCTATTAGAAGCAATATTTCAAAGATGAGTAGTCATTAAGGCAAGATTAAATACCTCAAGGCTACGCAAACCAAGACCTCCTTCACTCTTAGGAAGACAAATATCATCCCAATCCACTTTAGCTCTACCACGTTTGTATTCACCATTACACCAAAGAAACCCACGCATGAGTTGTTGAATATCACTAATGATGCCCATAGGAATGACTAAAACTGACGCCCAATACACATGCATGGATGATATAACATATTTACACTATTAAAGCCTCCCCGTAAAGGAAAGTAACTTGTTTTTCCAATCGCCAATCCTGTTTTGGACCATTTCAACCAAGATCTTGCAGTCCCTATTAAGAAGTCTAGACGAAATAAGTGGAACAAAAAGGTATTTAACAGGAAGCTCTTCCTCCAAAAAAGGCATGATATTAAGGATAGACGCCTTAACATGATTTGCAACATTACAAAAGAAAGCCGTACTTTTTGGGATACTAGGAACAAGGCCCGAAACCATCTTAAACTCATCAAGGGCATCCATAATAAGCTTCGCCGAATCTATCTCACCACGAGTAAAAAAGAAAAGGTCATCTGCAAAACAAACATTAATAATATTCAATTCCTCACAATGATGGTGATAACATAAAGTATCAGATAGTCTAACTCTCCTATGTAAAATAAGAGTTAAGACCTCCATAACCAATGTAAACAAATATAGAGAAAGAGGATCTCCTTGGCGAAGCCCTCTTTTACCCTGAAAAAGACCATGGATGTCTCCATTAATGGATATAGAGAATTATAGTAATCTATCAATAAATATATATTATATATATATAGAAATCTATGTAATATATATATATCACATAACATATACACATATACATATACATATACATATATATATATATATACATACATACATATATATAAAAATTAAAAATATATAAAAATATATAACTATAAAAAAAATATATACATATAAAATACATATACATATACATATACATATATATACATATACATATACATATATATATATATAATAAATATAATATATAATATATAATATATAATATATAATATATATATATATATAAAATATGTATATGTATATGTATATGTATATATATATAAATTGTATATAAATCAAATCTTATATAAATATATAATAATATATATATTGTATAATGTATATGTATATGTATAATAGTCTATATATATAAATAATATTGACCTAATATGTATATAATAATGAATATGTATTTATTAAATACCATAATCCATTAAATCATCCTAGATATAATCCCAAACACTTGAGAATAAAGCCAGAAGAAAATCGCCATTGTCACCATATCCTACGCTGTTCTGGGATGTCCAACTTGAAAGCATATCTAGGAGGGCCCTCTATCTACCATACGGGTAATAAATACATACACACCAGATGATAGATAATAATCTGATATACGTCTACCCGGCACAAAAGCAGATTGATTTTCACTAACCACCTCCTTTAACCCCTCAATAATACAATTAGTAAGGATCTTGCTAATACATTTATAAATAACATTGCAACACGATATTGGAGGATAATCATTAACTTTGGACGGGGTAGAAATTTTAGGAATAAGAGCAAGGAAAGTGTGATTAATTTCCTTTAGCAGCTTTCCATTGCCAAAAAAGTCCCTAATTGCATTACACATATCACCTCCAACAATGTCCCAACCTTTCTTAAAGAAAACCGATGTTTATCCATCCGAACCAGGGGCCTTGTCATCACCAATATCAAACATGGCATGTTTAATTTCATCACTAGTAATCAGTCTTAACATATTGTCACAAGCTACATCCGAGACTTTCTTAGTGAACAACCCTGAATAACCATTCGACACGTAAAAGATTTACACAATCATGCAAGTTTCCCTGATCATGAAGAAGTTTCAGAAGAGGTTTCTTCAACAATCTCATCTTTTGCACCACTTGAAACATAGAATAACCATTCACCTAGGAAATCCATACACTCAAAATAGTTTCCAAAAATTTGGCTTTGTGAGCAAGAAAGTTATAGAACTTAAACAGTTTTGGCTTAGAAGTAACAAGAGATGGAATTTTTAACACCGTTGGATAGTGATTTGATGTTCTATATGGTTGAAATATAGCATAAGCACCTGGGAACATATCAACAAAGTCAATGTTCCCTATGACACGATCAAGCTTCTTTAGGGTTCCTCCTTTACCTTTCGGCTTTTGGTTCCATGTATATTGCAGGCCTGAGCAATTAATGTCTATAACATCAATATGTTTGAGACAATCCTTGAAGTCACACATAGCAGAGGTCATGGACGAAGAACCTGTCAAGCTATCTTCCATATTCAAAGCAACGTTGAAATCCCCTAAAAGGATCCAAGGCACACCACACACCACTGATTTATGGAAGCCAAGGTCCCTCCAAAGATGACGCCTCTCCTTAGGATCATTGCTAGCATAAATAAATGTACAGAAAATAATATTCTTGTCAGCCTTATGAATGAGTTTCACATGAACAGCTTGAGACGTTTGGGATATAATCAATGCATCCACTACATCTTTATTCCACCTAATGATGATCCTACAGCCCTTAGAGCAAAGACTAGCATTTGAGGACCACTCCCAATTATGAAAGACTTTAGAACACACATTAGATAAAGCCGAGATATCCACATGAGACTTTAAAATAGCACACACACTTAAATTATTCTCATTAACCACTTGCCGAACCTCTAATTGTTTAAGGGCACAGTTTAAGCCCCTTATATTCCAAGCAGCAATACTAAACATCTAAACCATCTTGCGAGGGAGTGCTTGACCCCTTAGTTTGTGGTCTAAGATCCTTAGATAACTCCCCAACTCCACTTTCACTATCATCTCCTAGTTGCGTAGTACTATTAGAGATGAAGTTCTCATCCATGCCCTTACTAGACTCACCTGATTAATTTTTAGTGGGTCCATCATGTTGATTCTGAAAAGCATCAAATTGATTCTTAAGATTAAGCTCATCCTTAGACTTACTTTGTTTTTTCATGTTCCATACGTACTTTGGTTGCAACTGTTTGAGTTTAATACCCTCACCATTTATGTATTGCTTATTCTTATTCTGCTTACCTTTTTTTTTCTATTTTGGACCATAGTAAAGCCATCATTAGGAACATTAGTATTGTTAGCTGGGGGTTCCACCATACGCTTAGGGCATGTCACAGATTCATGACCAAACACAAGGCATTCATTGCACTGAGGAGGTTTCCCTTCATATTCTAGTCTTATCTATTCAATAATGTGCCCTTCCCCTATAATCTTTAAAACAACCATCTTTACTTCTCGTTTAAGCTCTTTCTTAGTCTTGACCTCAATAAGAGCTCGAGCAAAACCCATTCTACCCTATGGCTCCGAACACATGGAGCTTGTAAAAGCATCCAACATTACCAGCTTTCCAATTTGTGATGCAATAAGGCTAAGCCCATCATTCGAGTACGCCACAACAGGTACCTTGTGTATTTAAACCTAAACAGGTACTTTAGTAACCACATCTTTTGCCAAATCTAAGTTTGGAGCCCATTTAGTAAGGATGAGTGGTTGATTACGAACCAACCAAGGT
>BQNB010026094.1:0-20663 GCA_026074375.1 Tanacetum coccineum
TATTTCCTTTGGTACTTTAAGATGTAAGTTAAGTGTTGATATTTGACTTTGTATAGGTCAAACACTGGTTTTTTACCAACTATCTTTAATGAAGTGTGTTGGTTGATTGTTATGAATGTGTTGTTAATGCATATCTCCCTTTTACCCATTTTACTAGGTGTTGTAAATGCTAACCAACTGCATATAGGTTACCTGCATACTAAAACACCAAATGCATAACACTGAATTAAGGTGTTTTAGTAGCTTACATACCATAGAAATAGAGTTAAAAAAGGACATAACTTAAGACATTACTTAAGACATAACATAAGACATAAAGTAGCAATTACATAACAACTTGCAACCACATCATGGAACCACAACCTGCAACCACAACTTCAATGCTTCATAGGAGGCTTCTTTCTCAACTTTTTCTCAATCTCAACCCATGTCAAGGTATTGCAAAGACCCAACACAGCTCCAGGTATTGTAGGGCTTTTCTCAATCCTTTTTGATCCCATAGCCTTACCATATGGAACAAACTTGTCAACTGGGAATGTGTCTTGATAAAATAGCAGGTCATCATCCTTGGTAGTCATGACCTCATCCTCATCTTCTTCATCAGTTTCCGCAGGAAACTCATCATATATTTCATCTTGCACCCATGTGCTCCAGTAATCATAATCAGCATAATACTCATGAGTACTTTGATACCCATACATCCTTATCAATTCTGGGTTGCAGGGTCGACTCTTAAAGCTTTCAGCAATCCTTAGGGTAACATCAGGCCTTGGCCTTTCAGGTGACCCAAATGGAGGAACTAAGGATTTAGAAGACCCCACATTACAACATATCCTATCAATGATTAACAGCGAGGATTAACAAACAATAAGAATAGCAAAAAGACTTACCTGATACTTTGCCCTTGCCTTTGTCCATATTGATCAACAGAGAAGTAAGTAAATAACTTCACCAACCATTTTTTTTGGTGCAAAGCTGAAGATATATTATTGATCCACAAAATTACATTCCAAGCAAGGACAATACATGCAAAATCCTTGCTACAAAATGTGGGGCTATACCTATGTCAGCTACATTTCCAAACCATAATCTCCAATACTCCTTCAGTGGTTACCCCTCACAAACATTTTATTCAATTCAAACCAGTTACATTACAATGTCATACATTGTTACCAAAGTCAAGAACAATACGCAATACACAAAACACACTACTAAAAATATCCATACATCAAATTTTTGAATTTTGACATAATAAAAGTAAATTCAGACTTCACATGCTTCCACCGTACATGATTGTTGGAAACCACCCCACTTGTGCATCCATACACACCACAACACAATCATGTCATCCTCTTCAATGCTTTACGTTTCTTCCACATGCAAGTGAATAAACCAAAAACCTTTGTAGTAGTCACATACTAGAAGATCTTCAAAGATCTAAAAACCCATAAACACCACATTCCTTTGATTTTGCACGAATTGGGCGCTATCCTCTAAACCTTCTAACCATCAAGCTTCTTCTTGGTTTTTCATTACTATCCGGGCGTTCTTGGATGGGACACCTACGATGGGTACATAGAGCATCGGTTTCATGAACTTAGAGTAATTGTAATCATTAATTTATACACATAGGAATATTTATGTGCTTTGAATAAAGTGGAAATACATACTTTGGACAATTGCGGTCCAATTTTTATACGTACATTTTGTGACTATTTGGGGATTGAAATGGTCATGCATATTTTACAACACTTTGATTTTTAAAAATCATACATACATTTTGGAAGAACATTCAAGGATTGAAACTGTCATACACGCTTTACAGAACTTTGGTTCAACATTTATACTTACAAAAACCTATGAACTCATTAACTTTATGTTGACCCTTTTAAGCATGTTTTTTTCTCAGGTGAATTAGATGTTTGGCTTACTTGATGTGCATTGGAGTCTAAATTGACAAGATTTCATTTATGGATTTCTACTTACATACAAATGATCAAATCTCGTTGGGTGGTTTTCAAGCTTTTCATTGTGATGCAATTATGGGGCAAATATTATATCAATTTCAAGGAAATCAACGAGATTACTTTGCAAACGACACATTTAGAGGTCGTTCTCTTGTATTTTGTGCTGTTATATTATGAAGTAACACCTCCGGACACATTTCCGCTGCGACACATTTTTGGGGGTGTTACAGCTCAAAAAGCCAAGATAAAATGGTTGATTGAAGGGGATGAAAATTCAAAATATTTTCATGATATCCTTAATAAGAAAAGAAATCAAAAGGTGTCTGGATTGATGATCCTAATTCAGTCAAGAACGAGTTCTTGTCTCATTTTAAGGAGCGTTTTGATAGACCGTGCTCGTCGCGTTGATTTTGGATATGACTTATCCGAATAGATTGAATTTAGATCAGATTGATGATTTATAAAGGAATGTGACAAAGGAGGAAATAAAAAGGGCGGTTTGGGATTGTGGTACAGATAAATCTCCTGGTCCGGATGGTTTTACGTTTGGATTTTATAGAAGATATTGGGATATAATGGAAAAGGATGTCGTCTATACGGTGTCTTATTTCTTCATAGAATGTATGTTTCCTAAAGGCCGTAATGCATCTTTCATTGCTTTGATTCCTAAAATGCAAGATGCTAAAGTGGTAAAAGACTATAGACCGATTAGTTTGATTGGTAGTTTGTATAAAATCATTGCTAAGATCTTGGCTAATCGTCTTGTGATGGTTTTGGGTGATTTAGTTAGTGAAAGTTCATCCACTTTTAATATCGCTAAATAACAAATCTTAGACGATCCTTTTATTTTGAAACGAATAAAACCAATGGTGTAAAATCCAAGAAAAAGCAAGCCTATTAACTTTAAATTGATTTTCGAGAAGGCTTTATGACTCCGTTTAGGTAGCCTGGAGTCGGCTCAAGTGAACCTCCGTGGCCAAAAGCGGATTAATTTTCTTCTCGTTATATTCGAACCATTAACCTCTACTTTGGAAGGTTAATATTCTTACTGTTGTGTATGCACTTGATATTCTATATGTTTTATGATTATAGTTGCATGAGTGTGTCAGCTATACTTAGGATTCATGATCATACTTTGTGTTAAAACATATAAAATTTTAGCTTCGCGCCTTTTTAAAGGTGTGTCGGTGGGTTCGTTGTTACAATTATCTCATTTATTTTTCGCGGACGACGTTATTTTTATAGGGCAGTGGAGTGAATCAAACATCATCACTATTGTTCATGCTTTGGATTGCTTTCATAAAGCTTCGGGGCTGCATATGAATTTGCAAAAGAGTAAATTATTGGGGATTGCTGTTGAAGATGAGAAAGTGTCTAGAGCCGCGATAAAGATGGGATGTTCTACTTTGAAGACGCCTTTTTCTTATCTTGGTATAAAAGTTGGTGGAATGATGACTCGAATAAAGTCTTGGGACGAGATTATGGCTAAATTGCATTCTCGGCTTTCTAAATGGAAATTGAAGACCCTTTCTATTGGAGGTCGTTTAACTCTTCTAAAATCAGTATTGGGTTCGACTCCTATTTACTATATGTCTATGTTTAAAGTTCCATCTCAAGTTCTTAAATGCTTAGAAGATATCAGACGTCAATTTTTTAATGGGGCTGATCCAAAAGAGAAAAAAGATGTTGTGGGTAAAATGGAGTAGGGTTTTGGCTTCGAAAGATAAAGGAGGGTTGGGTGTGTCAAGTTTTTTTGCTTTAAATAGAGCTTTATTGCTTAAATGGGTGTGGCGTTTTCGGTACGAAAGGAACTCGCTTTGGACAAGATTTATTAAAGCTTTGTATGGAAACAGTGGAAGTATTGAAACACCAACTAAAGTCGCATATTCTTCTATATGGTTGAATATTGTTACTGAGTTTAGTATGCTTAAAAATCAAGGTATGGGTCTTTTAAGTTTTACGAAGAAAAAAGTTGGTGACGGGCAGGACACGTTTTTTTAGGAGGAGGTTTGGATGGGTGACATGACTTTTAAGTCTCGATTTCCTAGAGTTTATGCTCTTGAGTCAAATAAAAAGATTACGGTGGCTGCTGAAATAAACCATAATGTTTTGCGATTCTCTTTGCGTCGAGCGCCAAGAGATGGAGTGGAAATGGAGCGGCTTAGAGATATGATAGCGATCCTCGAAGGTGTGAAGTTGTCTGCAATGCACGATAGATGGATTTGGTTCTTAGTGGGCTCGGGTGAATTTTCAGTTGCATCAGCGAGAAAGTTTATTGATGATCATCGTTTGACAGGTTCCCCTCATAAGACGTGATGGGTTAAGGTGGTTCCTAAAAAAATTAATGTCATGGCGTGGAAAGTCAGGTTTGATTTTTTACCTACTCGTCTTAATTTGTCCCGTAGAGGCCTCGAATTACAATCAATCCTTTGCCCCAAATTGCAATAAGGAGGTTGAATCTACAAGTCATATTTTCTTTGCTTGTTCGATGGTGCGAGATCTATACCGTAAGATAGCTTCATGGTGGGAGTTAAGTTACTCGGAGTTCGATTCTTATGATGATTGGTTGGATTGGTTTCAAGTTCTTAAATTGCATTCGAAACATAGGGACATGTTGGAAGGGGTTTTTTATGCTATGTGGTGGCTCGTATGGAATTTTCGGAACAAGTCCTTATTTGATTCAAGAAGTCCTTCCAAAGCGATTCTTTTTGATGATTTAGTTTTGTGTTCGTTCTATTGGTGTAGATTTAGATGCAAGGCTAGATTTAGTTGGGTTGAGTGGTTGAAAAATCCGAATCTTACTTTGTAATCTTTTCTAGCTTCTTGCTAGTTGTTTTTCTAATAAATTCGCCGTTCAAAAAAAAAGCATGAGACAGAAAAAATAAACCCGCAAAAAATAGAACCAAAGACTCAAATAAACCGACTTAAAACACACGTCAAAAATATGATTCCCTATATATAGAAGTATTTGTCACTTCAACCAAACTCTATGTGTTGCTCGCGCGTTGATGTGGGGCGTTAATTGATGCGAGGCGTTAATTTTTTTTTAATTTATTTATTTTGTGCGGGTTTATTATTCCGGTCTCATGTTGGATAGTTTTTTTATACGGGCTTATGTGTTAGGCGTCATATCGTGGGTATTTTTTGATCTGAATAAATCAGTTCTTTTGTATTATTTTTTCCTATTTTGTGCCGAGCAATTTTTTTTTTTATATTATTTTGTGCGTATTTATTTTTTCGGTCTCCATGTTTAATAGTTTGTTTTTTTTATATGGGCTTATGTGTTTGGTATCATGTCACGGATATTTTTTGATCTGAGTAAATAAGTACTTTTGTAATTTTGTTTCCTATTTTGTGCCGAGCAATTTTTTTATATATTATTTTGTGCGGGTTTATTTTTTCGGTCTCATGTTTAATAGTTTATTTTTTTTGGGCTTATGTGTTTTGTCTCATGTCGCGGATATTTTTTGATCTGAGTAAATAAGTACTTTTGTAATTTTGTTTCTTATTGTGTGCCGATCAATTTTTTTTTAAAAGTTGCCTAATTAAAGAAAAACAAAAACAAAAAAAATGTGTCAAATGGGCCGGCCCAAAATGGGAGCCCATTGGACCGAGCACTGTAGCACGCATGCCAAAACGGCAACGTTTCTTTCCGATCATAGTACATGTATATAATAAAACACTATATAACCAATTCAATAAAAGTAGTAACTTTCAATTTTCAGCTTGTTCTTTGTCCGGACCGGTCTGATCATATGGGCCAAAACAAGCCTAAAATTTTAGTTAAAACCCTGGACTTTTTAACCTGAGCGTTTTTGAACTATAAAAGCCCGTGTTTTTCGCAACCCACTCCAAGCCCGGGCTTTGTGCACCTCTTCTACATCTGAGTATCCTTCAATCATTACAAACAAGCCAAAGTACCCGCGCGTTGATGCGGGGCAGGTTGTTTTTTATTGGTGTGCTTAGGCATAAGAACTCGCGCGTTGCGACGGGGCTAATTTTTTTTAGCGTATGTCTTTTTTTTCGCGACGTTTATTTTAAAGTTATTAAGTACGCACGTTGCTGCGGGGCGTTATTTTTATTTTATTTTTTATTTATTTTGTGCGGGCTTATTTTTGTAATTTTTTTTATATTATTTTGTGCGGGTTTATTTTTTCGGTCTCATGTTTAATATTTGTTTTTTATATGGGCTTATGTGTTGGGCCTCATGGCGCGGGTATTTTTGATCTGAATAAGTCAGTATTTTTGTAATTTTTTTTTTGTATGTTGAGCCGAACAAATTTTTTTTTATATTATTTTGTGCGAGTTTATTTTTTGGTCTCATGTTTAATAGTTTGTTTTTTTTATATGGGCTTATGTGTTGAGCCTCATGTAGCGGGTATTTTTTTATCTGAATAAATCAGTACTTTTGTAATTTTTATTTTTATTTTGTGCCGAGTTTTTTTTTGTATAGTGTATTTATAAAAAAAAAAGGGCTGGCCCAAACTGGAAGCCCAATGGGCCGGTACTGTTGCGTATTGTAGCACGCATGTGCAAAACGACGTCGTAATACTTTTACTTTAAGTATATATATAAATGATAAACGTATTCTTGCTTATAATTGCATGACTTTGAGATATATATAATCTAACACTAATAAAATTATAAAATAAACTTGACTTTCTTAGCATTTTATCTTCATGATAAATTGTTGTCATAATATGCATTATGAAATTTGAATCACTTTTTGTCCTAGATAGTCTGCTTATAAGACTATGATAGGTAACTAGTCAAATAAGCGAAAACCCTTAAAAATGCACTTGTCGTGAGAAATAGTATGTTTGTTGATCAATTAGTATACAGTTAAATAAGAATGCATCTATAGTTGGGTAATCTTTTGTGCTATCAACTACGTATTTCGAAGAGAGTGCTTATGTTATATGAGTATTATAAAGTGGAAGCCGACGTGAAAACACATATAGCGGTTATAAGCGTCAATTGCACCAAACTTTGTTGCATTACTCTTATACAAAATCCATAGAGGATATCCGTCTCGGTGTATGATAAGAAGATGCATAATATTTGATTGCGTTGATACAAAATGTTATGTCTCTAGAACAACCTTTTGTGTGGGGTATTTTTGTGAACCTTGTTTTTCAATCCACATTGGTAAAGAAATAAAGTTTTGCTTAGTTATATACTACTAATGATATTAAATGATTGAATAAGTAGTTATAATTAAGATCATGTTGTTGGCATTTCTCATTGGATACTATTTAAGGAAATATAAAACACTATCGTGACTAAACCAAGTCAAATGCAAACAACTGATATAAATTTGCACTTTTTGTCATTTTGACTACTATAAAAGTATATAAATAGGTTGAGATTACTATTCAAACCTATGTTAATTAGCTGTATGGATTTCTTAAGCTCAAACTTAAGTTAAAATAAGCCCAAGTTTGAATTATAAGCTCAACGCGGAAAGACTTCTCGGTCGCGTTTTTCAGTAGGTAGGAGTTAAAATCAAGTTTTACTTCACATTTAAACCATAAACACACACGTACACTTATATACAATATTAATATCAGTGGCATCAGCTGAAGGTGAGGCAGTTCGGTATTCGTTTTATACTAAGGGTGGACGGCATTGTTGAATGCCAGGTATTGGATTGCCAAGGAGTCGGTTATGAAAGTCGTGGTGAGGTTAGGGAGGGTTGAGATTACTCCCTTCATCACATTCTTTTTTGAAATGTCCCAATTTAATTGACCACTACCAAAAATAGAGAAGGAAATTTGATCAAGTTTACTATATTACTCATATTTGAAATTATCAATACAAACTTTAAAGAAGACTTTAATTAATTAGTTAAGAGTAAAATTGTCATTCTGTCAAAAAGTAAGACAGTAATAAATGCATGTCTTTAGACAATAATTTTGAGACGGAAGAAGTACTATTTTTGTTGTTGACTTTTAGTGTTGAACGTCAAAGAATATACAAATTCTAAACTTTTTGTTGAGATTACTATTTTTGTTGTTGACTTTTAGTGTTGAATGTTGTTTAAAGAATTAAAACACCAAAGAACATACAAATTCTAAACTTTTTGTCATTTTGACTATAATAAGTTACTTAAATATATTTAAACTTGGAAATTGCAGTTGGAATTTTTTCTTTTATTTCTAATGTCATATTGTTATATGCTAGCACATCAATCTATATACTGAAGTATTCTTCACTTCAACCAAAACTTATGTGCCAGATAATACGTAATATTTAGTGTTTTAGACACAACGACTGTATGTCAAAAGTTCAATAAAGATTCTTTTTTTTATCATAGATCCAAAAACTCCATCCTAACTCTTTATTTTTTCATCAAATTAAATAAAACTCACTTTTCACCTCTTTTTTAAAAATTAAATAACTCACAAAACGTTAATCATTACGTAAAATGAAACATACCATTGCAACGAGAATTAAATTATCTTTCTATAAAGGGGCACTTTGATTTTTTTTTGAACGGCGGATTTTATAACCAAGCTTAGCAAGAAGCTAAAGCTCACAAAGAAACAATTACACTACAATAGTCATAGGGCTTTTAAGCCAACCTACCCAATCTAGCTTTCTCCTAGCTCTAGAATTACACCAAATATATGAATGAGAAACAAACCCCAAATGACCCACCACGAGACAAAAAAATGGCTTCCAAGTAGTCTTTCGCCACCTTCTTCAACCTTAAACCTTCGAACCAGGAAACCCATGAATGGTAAGAAGAAACGCCACTATCCAGTAAATCCCACCACCCTAAAATCTTAACCATGATGGACGAAGCGACCGAGCAAGAGAAGAACACATGATCAACCGTTTCAGCTCCAACATTACACACCGGGCAAACTATATACAGAATATCTAACCCTCTACTCGACATATTAAACCTCGTCGGAAGTTTATTCAAAGCTAGACGCCAAGCAAACACATTGACTTTAATGGGAACCAATTTTACCTATCTCGTTTGAGCTCCTTCCATCTCAGACAGCCCCTCATCTATAAAACGTCTACCTGACGCCACTTTGAACTCACCATCTTCCTCCAAATTCCGCACCCATTTATCCTGCTCTTCTACTAACTCTATCGAAGCGAGTAAGTTGGAAGCCTCTTCCAATTGCACAACTTCTATTCCCCCTCTTGGAGATCTTCTAAACCCATAGAGGATACCATTTTGGATTTTGTCAAGAAGAGAAACTTCTTTATTGTTCTCTAGAGCAAACAACCGCGGAAACTTAACGTGAAGAGAACCCCCTCCCATCTAATTTTCTAGCCAAAATAACGAATCGCAACCGTTACCCACTTTTTTTCCATACACGAAAATAAATCTATCCCACTTTCTTTCAGATTTGAGACACCACGAATACAATTTAGCCAAGTTGAATACTTACCCACTTGAGCTCCACAATCCAAGCTTCCAGACCTCCCATGAATAGCCTTGATAATCGAAACCCACATCGCATCAGGTTGAACCTTAAACCGCCAAATCCATTTAAACAAAAAAGGACAGTTCATAGCTAGAAAACTAGACATACCTAAACCACCAACATCTTTACTAGCAACAACACTATCCCAAGAAAACCAAGAAACCTTCCTCGAGCCCTCCTCCACACCACGAAAAAAATTACTTCTACATGATTAAAGCCTTTTAAGAACACCGATGGGAACTTTAAACAAAGAAAAGTAAAACAACGAAATAGAACTTAACACTGATTTAGTAAGCGTAAATCTACCACCAATAGAGAGCGTCTTCGCCTTCCATTTAGATCACCTCGCCCTAACTTTCTCAATGACATTGTCCCATGCATGTAACCGGTTCATATTACTACCTACCATAATCCCAAGGTATTTAAAAGGAACTTTCAAAGCTTCACAACCTATCATTTGGACTGCTCTTAAAACCTCATCGTTTGTCACTCCTCCAACTCCCATAATATTACACTTATGAATATTAATTCGAAGCCCCGGCGCAAGATAAAAACACTGTAAATACTTACAAGGTGGCGTAAGTTCTCTTCTCTCCATTCACCAATAAACACCGCGTCATCTGCATAAAAAAGATGAGAAATAAAAGTCGGCTCATGAGAGCCTACCAATACTCCTTTAAAAAAATCCTCCATCCATTGCACGGACAAAAGAAAGATGCAAAGCTTCCATTACTAAAAGGAACAAAAATGGAGAGAGCGGATCTCCTTGACGTAACCCTTTCTCAAAATAAAATTCCTGAGTAGGGCTACCATTCACAAGAATTGAAGCACTTGAAGACGTTAAACATCATTTTATCCACGACCTCTAAGCCTCTCCAAATCCAAATCGATTAAGAATCATATCAAGAAATTCCCACTTCACTGAATCATAAGCTTTTTCGAAATGGACTTTAAAAATCATTGCCTTTTTCTTTTTCAGATTACACCACTCTATCACCTCACTAAGAATCAACGGACCATCAAGAATTTGCCGACCTCGAATAAATGCGGATTGCTCTTTACTAATTAAGCTTCCAATAACCAAACTAAGCCTATTAGCAAGAATTTTTCCCACAATCTTATATTGACAACCTATAAGACTAATGGGCCGGAAACCCTTAACAAATTTTGCGTCATTTATTTTAGGAATCAACGCTATAAAGGACGGGTTACATCCCTTTGGAAATATCCCTGATCAAAAGAAGCATTTAACCGCTCTACAGACATCAACACCAATTACATCCCAAAACTTTCTAACAAATTCGAAACTAATACCATCAGGACCCGAAGATTTATTTCTACCACAATCCCACACTGCATTTTTTATTTCCTCATCAGTAACCTCAACTTCTAACATTTCCTGTTGACTTTGAGAAAGAGAAATAGGAAACAACTCCTCATTAAGAAAGCACAAACCTCGATTCGGACTTCTAGAAAAACGGTTAGTAAAGTGATGAAAAAAAATTCTTGTTTAACTTTATAAGAATCCGTAATCCATTCGCCATTACTCGAAATACCTCTAATAGCCATTTGATGTCTTCTTTTATTCATAACACCGTGAAAATACTTCGAGTTCTCGTCACCTTCTGTAACACCCCCAAAATGGGTCGCAGCGGAAATGATGTTCCGGGGCGTTACTTCATAATACCATTGCACAAGACATGAGAGAACGACCTCTAAATGAGTCGTTTGAAAATGATACATTGGATTTAATAAATGTTGTTATAGAAGCTCAACGGCTTAACTTGTTCATCCTTGAAAATGTAAAGATTTTAGATCATGACAAATATTCCCAAAATGTAATGCCTCTAAATCTTTATGCAATGACTCCAAAATGATTGACCACCAATGTATCTCTTTGCTCTTGTATCTCATTGACCTGAGAAAAACATGCTTTAAAACGTCAACATAAAGTTGGTGAATTCATAGGTTTGTTTATGTATAAATCAGGACCGCAAGATTTCCCCGTGATTATGCAACCTGTGCACCCATCACAAAATGTAATTTCGTTTTCCTAAGCTCATGACACTGAAGCTCGACATGTATGAATGCAATATAAATATTGCCACATTGCCCGTGATGATGTTCAACCCGAAACATCCCAAATCCGACATGGTATACATCCGTTGGTTCACTTCGTGACACCAGTGAGAGCTACTCACCCGGATAGGGATGTCAATCCCAAATAGATCTATTTATAACATTCGCGCTTACAATCCAGTAATTGACAGTTCATGATAGTGGGATCAGTGGGTTATCGCTACTTAGGCAAACACGTAATCAAGTTTAAAATGTCCACTTGCGTCCAAAGAGAAATCAAGTATCGTATCTCATCGTGAGATATGTAAATGAGTATGTAAGTCAATTTGTAAACGAGTTGTAAATGAACATGTAATGAGTTTGAAACAACCATGTAAATGAATTTATAAACAAGCATGTTCTCACCCCAAAAATATATGTAAAACAAGTAAAACATGGGGCTATAAACTCACCTTAGTGAATAAACTGAAGTATATGAATCAAGTGAATGAAAACGTCACAGATATGACCGAATGCAAGCTAATTAAATATAGGTCGTATAAGTACCATGTACTTTGAATAACTAATACCACATATAATTTTATATAGTTACATCACCACCTAAAAGTGTTTGTTTAATTTATAAAATTAAACAATTTAATTTGTACTTGTAAAATAAATGTTCATGTATTTGTAATTGTAAAGATGATATACTTGTCCAACAATTTGTTATTTGCCAAAAACACTTGATGTATTTAAATTATATAATTTTATTATATAAATAATTTAATTGTTTGAGAAAATAATATTTATAAAGTTAAAAAAACGTTTATAAATATCACTTTTAGTAAAAACGTCGTATCTTTCTCGTTTTAATCCCGTTTTTAACGCTCTTTATATGTATAGATTCGTATTTGAAAAATCTAATCAAATTTTACATTCATTATATTGGTATGTACTGTTATGAACAGTAACAGTACGTGTAGATTTATAAAAATACTTTTTCTAAATTTTATATGTTGAAATTGTATATTAATTGTATCTCATTCGTTTTAATTCAGTTTTTAGTGATTCTTATGTCCACGTCTTCGTAATTAAAAACTCTACTTAAGAAAATTAATTTCCTACAGCACACTGTTATGAACAGTAGCATGTTTTTATAAAATTACTTTTATAAAAACACTTTTTACGTATAATCTTGTAAATACCATATCTCCTTCGTTATAATTCGGATTTTCAAATTCTTTACATGCTTACGATCCTTATGAGATGTTCTATTTTTATAAAATATAAAATAATTATACTATGGTTCAAATTTAAACAGTAGGTTCAAAAGATTTAGATAATTAATTATATAAATTATCCATTGCTTGTAAATTCTTGTTTTAAACATATTAACATATTTTAAACATTATCTTAACCACAAAATAATTGTAATTCGTATATGTATATGCAAGTTTTTATTTTATAAACATAAAATAAACCTAGGTGATGATTTAACTATAAACAATTATATAAAACATGAAATTAATATATTGAAAAGATTAGGGTTCTTAGAAGACCTTAATGAAGATGAGTGATGATAATACACAAGCAAGACCCAAGTGTATAACCCTAAATACTTCCACAAAACCCTAATTGTTACCAAGAAAACCCTAATTCTTTCTTGCTTGTTTAACCCTTGTAAATACCAAACCAAGCTTCCAAGACACCTTATATATGTTTAACAATAACCCTTGAACACTTGTACTAGCTTAGAAATCAAAGATGTGAATTATTTTGGAGTGTATGTGTGAACCGTGGCTATGGGGGCTCAAAAGAGGGTTTTTGTGCTTTGTTTTCTTGAAATGATAAGTGTGTGTACACTAGTTGCTTTATGGGATCTATTTATAGTTAAACATGGAAGTAAAACCACTCTTTGTGAAACTTACAAATGGTTTTGATGTTTGTAAGGTTGTGTCCGGTTATGGGGTGCAAAAGAGGGAACCAAATGAGTTTTTAACTCATTAAGGACTTACTAGGTTTAGTATTATATTACTTGAGCTTGTAGGTTTAGGAAACATGCATGGTACTTTATAAACATTGACAAGACTAAGCTTGATGCATGGTTTCTTCTTGTTTTAGCTTGTAGCCGTGGGTAAGCAACAAGAGGGAGACAAAGAGTAGACAAAAGTTGTGTTTTTATCCAAGGGATAACATATAATATTGTTTAAAGGTGTTAGTGGAGCATTGTTGGATTTAATTTGAAGTGTATGTGTTGTATATGTACAAATTTCGTCTAGGGGCTGAATTGGACAAGGTTTTATGAGATTTTTGAGTATTGTGGGTATTTGTTGAAGTGTAGGTGGGTTTATGATTTGTCATGCATGCAAAAGTGTAGTTTTATTACGTTACGTAAACGTTTTACGTAACCAATAAAATAAAAAGCGTAAAGTTATAAATTATCATTCTAATAACTTTATAACACTTATTTGACGTAAACATTTAATTGTTTGATGCCCGCTTACGCTAAATGCTTATTTTTAGTTTACGCGATTTAACTAAACGTTGAAAATTTAAAGTAAACGCGTAAATGTTTAAAATAATTATTTGAATGTTTATTGACGTAAAAGACGTGAAAATGTGAATTGTTACAGTCTCTCCGAGTTAAAAGAATTGCGTCCCACAATTCAGTTCGAGTTGCCTTTCAGAATAGTGTTGATGAAGAGGTGTAAATACTCATCTTAATCCTCCTAATGTGTGCTAAGTAAATTTGCTATCTTAATGTGGAATCACATTGGTACGGGCCGAAATCCTTTGATGGCGGTTAACTTTGTCAGCGGGTTGTCCTTCGAGAATGAAAGCAGAAATTTTTGATTTTTAATAAAAGTTTTATAGTGACTACTCCTCAACATGGCATTGTACTTCCCTGAATTATACATAGTTGATCAGGCTATGTATATTTGAGAGCTAACAATGCTATGCGAATTTTTGTCAAAATAGTATTATGATTTCATAATATTTGTGAGAGAAGTTTGCATAAATAGTTAGAGAATTAAAGTAACTTTGACGAAACTTTCACAATACATAGATTTGATAGATAATTGAAATAGTTCAGTACAACGGAAATGAAAAAGGGTACAACGGAATTTTAAAAGAGTACAACGGAAATTTCTAAAAAAATGTAGTCTATGGTAGTTCCAACTCAAGGTTCACTAGTCGAGGCGAGGAAGTCTTCCAACTGAGCTTCGATCTCATCTTCAATGTTGTTAGGGTCTTGGTCGGTTTCTTCTCCTCCCAAAGCATACACCACTCCATGTGCTTTAGTATCTTCAGCTTGGTTTCCATGATTTTGATCCCTTAGCTCTGGGCAATCACTCCTATAGTGCCCTTAATTTCCACATTCATAGCAAGTGATGGTCTTTTGATTGTTAGCAGTGGTAGGATTCCAACAATCCTTTGTCAAATGACCGACTTTTTTGCAGTTCGCGCACTTTACAGTGCACGGGCCATGGTGGTGAAACTTGCACTTATTGCACAACGGAAGAGTTCCAGCATACTCTTTCTTTTCACCAGACCCAATGGTGTAAGCTTGAACCACATTCTGCCTCTTGGGAAGTTGTTGTTGAGCTTGGTTGTTGTTATCAAATTTCCTCTTGTTTTCAGCTTGCCTCTCAGCATAGGCACGAACCTTCTGGTCCATCAAATCATTTGCTAGCTCGATTGCTTCTTGCATTGTCTTTGGCCTAGCCGACATCACATTACCTTGAATCATGTCGGGAAGTCCGCCGACATACTTCTCCACCTCATCAGATTCCTCGGGAAACATCCTCCCGCACATCAATGCTAGTTCCTGAAAGCGTTGGGTATAACCCACAACGTCAGTACCCTTTACCTTCAGGTTCCAGATTTCAATCTCCAACTTTTTGATCTCACTTCTTGGACAGTACTTGACAGTCATCATCTTCATGAGAGTTTTCCAGGGCATGCCATAAGCGGCATCATGACCAACTGTCTTGACATGGGAGTTCCACCATGTTAAAGTAGCACCAAGAAGAGTGCAAGTAGCAAACTTGACTTGGTTCTCAATAGTACAGTTACTGATATGGAAAACCGATTCCATCTTTTCAAACCACTGAGTTAGACCAACAACTCCTTTAGTACACTTAAAAGTAAGGGGTTGACAGTTCAAGAAGTCCCTGAAAGTACACTCTCGGGGAGTGCGAAAGAAAGTTAATTTTATTCTTACAACATAACTCCCACACCTATTGTTTTTTCGCCTTTTGTCCAAGGCCATGAATATTCAAGGAAAGGACATTCATTGATAAACCACACCATCTCCTTGTCTTGAAATTAATTTCTCTATATCGCTAAGACACCCTCCCATATCAAACCCCATTGACTGACCAATCTCTACAAATTCATTCATCCTTTCAAGTAAAGACGACTCATTCCGAGGACACTTCCCCTTAAGCAACACATAATCTCTCTCACTACCTTGTCCACCTTTGACAGAATTTGAATTGCTCTCTGCCTGCTGATCAACTTCCACATGGTTACTGTTTTGATATAATTTCGACGAATTTTTTTTTAATTTTATTTTTCAGTCGCGTCTAGAAAGATCACACGTGATTCTGAAAAATCATATGTGATTTGTATTTACAAAATCATGTGTGATTTTATGAAATCACGTGTGATTTTATGAAATCACGTGTGATTTTATGAAATCACGTGTGATTTTGTAATACAAATCACATGTGATTTTTTTCAGACGTGACTAAAAAAATCGAAATAGAAGTCGTCAAAAGTATATCAAAAAGCCCCTCTAAAGTAAGATGATTTAATTCTCGTCGATGGTGTATTTTTTTTCGTTTGACGATTTACCGTTTGCAAGATATTTTAATTTTAAAAAAGAGGTGAAAAGTGGGTTTTTTTAATTTAATAAAAAAAATAGGTGGTTATGATTGGTCCATTGAATCTTTGATAAATATTGGATCTACATTAATCTCATCTCACGAGTGTATATGTTCGCCCAAAAGTTAAAGCTAAACGTGTTTATATATAAAACACTATATAACCAATTCAATAAAAGTAGTAACTTTCAATTTTCAGCTTGTTCTTTGTCTGATCATATGGGCCAAAACAAGCCTAAAATTTTAGTTAAAACCCTGGACTTTTTAACCTGAGCGTTTTTGAACTATAAAAGCCCGTGTTTTTCGCAACCCACTCCAAGCCCGGGCTTTGTGCACCTCTTCTACAAATCATAACAAATGATAAACGTATTCTTGCTTATAATTGCATGACTTTGAGATATATATAATCTAACACTAATAAAATTATACAATAAACTTGACTTTCTTAGCATTTTATCTTCATGATAAATTGTTGTCATAATATGCATTATGAAATTTGAATCACTTTTTGTCCTAGATAGTCTGCTTATAAGACTATGATAGGTAACTAGTCAAATAAGCGAAAACCTTTGAAAATGCACTTGTCGTGAGAAATAGTACGTTTGTTGATCAATTAGTATACAGTTAAATAAGAATGCATCTATAGTTGGGTAATCTTTTGTGCTATCAACTACGTATTTCGAAGAGAGTGCTTATGTTATACATTTTGACACAAAAAGTATAAGTGTCAAAAACATAAAGAAAAAAACTTAGAAAAGGTGGAAGTAACTTTATAAGGATTAGTGTCTAATATGAAGAAAAAAACTTTCGTGCCCATTTTGTAAATAACGAATTAAAGCAGTCAGATAGTGTTGTGAATTTGCATCCGAATAATTATAAATAAGGTCTCCAAAAATCATCACCACTGTTATATAGTAATTTATCTTATACATCGATCATCATCACCAACAAATCAATCATCATTGTTGGACAAAAAAAGGAGAACCCAACATATGCTAAACCCGGGTTTTCATGGCGTCATTGGCGTTCAACTGAAGAAGATGTATATAAAAGAACGAAGGTAGTGTCTTCTTCATCCCACGAATTTTTAATTCTCATTACATAATGACTATTAGGCATGTAAAATAAGCTTATCAAAACACCCCCTTACTACTTGGAAAAGTAATATAGGAGTAATAGATCGATTTCCTTTATAATTTAATGAGTTAAGTACATTTTTGGTCCTGGTGGTTTGGTGCGTTTTCTTACTTTTGGTCCAAAATTAAAAAAAAGTTTGATTTTGGTCCAAAACACATAGTTTCGTTTCACTTTCGGTCCAAAATACATAGTTTCGTTACACTTTTGGTCCAAAAGACATAGTTTTAGTCCAAAATTTTTAGTCCAAATTCACGGGATTGGACTAAAAGTGGACCGAAACTATGTTTTTTGACCAAAACCAAACCTTTTTTGAATTTTGGACCAAAAGTGAAATAACACCAAACCACAAGGACCAAAAATGCACTTAACTCTTTTTTTATTATATATTAGTCACTTGATCGGTGCATATATATACACCTCGCAATGTGTTAATTGCTTGATTATTTAATGTTATTATCTTTAATATATGTTACTTTAAGGTGTTTTTCTAATTATTTATGTTATGTGTTAAACAAGCAATGGTGTGGTCGCGCGTTGCGGCGAGTCATTATAAAAAACGTGCATTAAGTGTTGTTTATTGCATGTTTGACTCATCACTAACACTGAACAAACACAAACACTTATCCACAAATCCTTTAATAGCGTACTAACGTCAAAATTAATATCAAGAATCCTCAACGCTTTGTAGAATTTTTAAATTTCTACAAATGAGTACTTTATATTTAGTACATGTTCACCACGGGCCCTAGCATACATAAAACGTAAATGTTACCATACGCTACAAATGTAACTGGAATACCAATTTGCTCAACCTTTTGAACGGCAACAAATTTTTTTGGTTGATGTATTAGAACAACAAATCTTATTTTTGCAAATCCTTCAAAACTATTCCATGCCAATACTAAATTTTTTTCAATCAACAGGAAAAAACCGCAAATCTAAAAATTTATTATTCATTTGCCAAAAAAACGAATCTCCAATTAAAAGAAATCTATATATATATATAAGTAATTACTTACGATACATTTGACATGCTTGTTTATCCATTAGCTGAACCCCTCGTCTTTTGGAACTAAAGAATCTACAGGCTCCAAAAATCCTTAGTCCAACGAAAAGTCAGATCAAGCCAATCACATCAACCATGTTTATCTTAATGCTGAACGTAGGTAACTGCGATAACAATTTGATCAACTTTTAGAATTATAATAAATATATTGCGGTCAATATATTAGGACAATAATCTTCATTTGACCAAAACAACCCGAATTACACAATTTATTTAAAAAATAATAATAATTACATAGATTTTAGAAAAAAAAATTATTCAAGCATAAAAAGTGTTTTTTATATAAGGATAAAATTTTAACGGTATTTATATATATATAAACATACAAAAAATATATATATATATTTATATAAATTCGGTTTTCGGTTCAGATTTTCAAACCCATATCCAACCTGAAAAACGAATATGTAGTTTTGTTCGGTTCGGTTTTGGCAAATTCGGTTCGGTTATTAGTTCGGTTCGCTTGTTTTTTTCTATTCGGTTTCGGTTTTTGGTGTTTACCGTTTTTCTGCTCATCCCTAATTACACATCAACATCTTCCGAAAAAAACATAACTAATGAACAAAAAAACTACAATAAAGGTCTTTTACTAAGATATAGATTAGGCCCTCAAGGCATATATGTTGCGTAATAAGTAGTTGATTTTCTTTTCTTTACTAGTCATGTATTCATTGTTGAATTATTAAGGGAAATTGCCCTTAGTTCGCACTTGAACATTACATGAATAAATCCGGATCCTAAACAATATACCATATTCTTTGTACTTCTATATAATTAATTTTTATGTTTAAATAAAGTAGCATTCTGAATATATGTTATTAAATATTTTACACATATTATTCCGTAAATATGGTAACAACCGAGAATTGTAAACTGTGAATGTGGATGCAAAAGTGCAAATGCATGGTCTTCTGTCATAAAGATTCAAATATAACATAGTTTCTTAAATACTTTTAAAAGTACTTATTTTGTTTAATTAATTTGTAAACTACAATGGTCACATAAAAATCTCTTCACATAAATATCTTCCATCCTCCACATTTAGGCATTATATTCGATAGCCTAAACAAAAAAGAAAACAATCTATTAATAATAAAGTCAACAAAGTACAACTCTCCTTTCCAAAAAACAAGCGATTTCCAGTCTACAACTTTGTCTCCATTTATCATAAGCTTCACTAAGAATTCATTTGAAATTAAGTTTTTCTCGAGCTCCAAATCAGTTACGTCGTCAAAAGCGCCTAACCCCTCCACAAAACAGGAGGTTATATAGCGTTCACATACCTCTTCAATCTTCATACTATAGAACATATAATCTTATATTTCCTTCTTTTCTCCACTATCGACCATGTCCAAATAATCAGGGCCTCTCCACTCTCCTTCACAATAATTTAATCTATCTCTAATTGAATGCTCATGTATGCAAGTGTTTAAACCCTCTCTCTGCAATATCCACACTAAAGAAGATGAAGAATCCTTGCGTTTTAGTCTATCTCATAAATGGTGAGGCTTTATGATTCAAGTTCATATTTGGTTACCAAAGGCCATCACATTGAATCATCAAACCCATTATCTTCATCCCCTTTCCACTCTCTTTCTAAAACATACAGATGTAACAAATCCCTAACGAAAAATTCAAGAACAATAATATATGGCTCACCCAACATGAGAAAAAAGATGGGGAATCGTTGTGATGTCCAGATTCATGCTATCAACCACAAATTCATGTAAAAAAAATTAATTTTGAATTTTTACTTTCATTCTATAAGGGTCTAGGTTGTTGGAATCGATAACTTCAACAAACCCGAAGATCGATATCGCAGAACCCTAAAACACTTTGAAGAAGCTCGCGAAGTTGCAACACCAAAGAAACCCATTGGATATAAACCAAAATAGAAGAATAAACCACAAAGAATAACCGAACGATTTAAGTTTTATTAACACCTCGAATCGGTTACAAGGAAAGAACAAGAAGAATGCGTGTGTGTTTTTAGCATCACACCCTCACCTCCTTTTATAAGGTGAGGGGGTTGGATCCCAAGTCTACACCAACTAGGAATGGGCTTTCGTTCCAGCCCACTCAAACAAACATACCT
>BQNB010026094.1:24457-55484 GCA_026074375.1 Tanacetum coccineum
CTCTTATGGTACCATCATTCAGAAATCAGATCTCGATAAAGCGAACAAACAAAACATGCAAGAACAAAATTGCACAGCAACTCAGAATCACTTTAAAGAAACTTAGGTTATAGTAGAAGTGACGGGCAAAATAAACATTGTCAAAACATAACGATATCAATGTCAAAACGATTCCATTAAGCTAACATTACAAAACTACATGATTCTTCAGCTCCAGCTTACTTCTCTGATGAGTTAGGTCCCCTCTTCTTTCCAAATATCCTATTAATTCTAACATCAATCATGCTCAGCTTGTTACAAATATAAAACCTAAAAGTATTAAGCAAAAGTCTTCCGCGAAGCAATAATCCAAATCTTCAACAAACGGAAAGCTAATCGATCTCACTTGGGATCTTTAAAACAAAATATGAAACAACCAATAGGTCTCACCTAAAAATACGAAGCAACCAGAACAAACATGTTCTGGTCTCAACTCACTAAGAAATCCAAAAAACAAAGCAACCTGAACAGACATGTCCGAGTCTCAACTAACCACAATATCTAAAAACGAACCAACCAACGGGTCTCAACTAACTAAAACTCAATTCAAGCCCAAAATCCAAAATCAAAGCAACCTGTAACAAGAGATGTCTGACCAGGTCCCTACTCAAATGCAGAAACGAAGCAACCTTTAACTAGACAGGTCTCAACTAATTACTGTTAGTTTATGGACGATAAATTAATAGTCGTGTGTTAGGATCGAACTCTAGACCATGGGATTGCACACAATACGTAAAGAGTTAACGAATTAATAATTATATTAAATGTAATATATTTATTAAATACACGAAAACATTTAACGGTCGTTAAGTATTTAACGGTAAATGACTAACGAATAAAGGGAAGGACTAACTTTGTAAATAGAAGTCAAGAAGGTTCCGGAACACCCCATGAGGGTGGTATTGGGCCGAGTATAGGCAAGAGGGGAAAAGGAAAAGATTTTGTTTCCTTTTCCTAATAGAACTTGACTTGGGCTCTAAGTTTGGTTAGCCTATATAAACAAAGGAATTAAGGGATCAATAGACATAAGTTTTGTACACACAAAAGATCCCTAAATTTTTCTTTGTTTTCCCTTGTTGATCGATCGGGCAATATCATCCCCAAGGGATTCTTATTCGATCGACTTTAAACCTAGAAACGTTTTCTTGTTTTCAAACTAGTCTTTTGGTTAACTTGTTTCTAACTAGTGTTTGTGGTGTTCTAGAACGTGGTTTATCTCACTATAGATTAAATTTGGATCGTTACAAAACTTGGTAAGGGATTAATCAATAGATCCACATAAACCTAAATTAGAGTCTAGATCATGAAAAATAAAAACACGAACGATTCTTGTGCTGCAAGAATCACAAAGGAATGTAAAACCGACCAGGTTAATTATAGCTGTTAATTATATGATTTGTTATCGCTTCCGCTATTACGTGCATTTGGTGTTTTATTTTGATTATATTGTTATGCAGCTGAAAATAACAGGTGGCTTCACGAGCGTTTTAACATGTTAATAATTAACGAAACTATAAATCTATAACAATTAGTGTATTGTTGTTAATTACATGTGTTTAGGGTTTATAAAAATTAAGGTTTTTTACCCTAAATCAACCAAGTTGGTCGATTTTTTTAATGAAATTTTTTTTGAAACCCTAGATTACATGTTAGATTTAAAAAGGTTTATTGCATGATTAATTGTTATGTCATGTTTATGGTTACGATCCTTGACGTCCATTAATTAATTGTTAAGTGATTTTGTGGATCCATGACAAACATGCTTGTTTTTCATGGATCATATGGAAATATGTAGTAATTGTTACGTGTATTGTTTAATGTTGCCATTAATTTTAGTACGACAAATCTTGAATTGGGGAAGACCTCAATATTAATAATAAATTAAGTTTGTGCTATGTGGTATATTTTAATTATGGCTTACGCAATCGTTAACTCGATGCATGTGGGTCATTTTTTTTGAAAAAGTGAGAGCCATGATTAAATATATGCATAATAAAACCTAGATTTTATTATTAGGGTTTATCGTATAAAAAGAATGCATGTGGCTACATGTTTTTTAATTAACGCATATAATTTGTTATTATGTGTTTACCGCTTTAGTCGTTTTTTTATTAAAAATTACTTGTTTTTTGGTTTATATAATTGATGCGAATTGTTGTAAACAAAAAGGGTAATTTTTGAATAGAAAAATAATATGGACTAAATCTATATAAAAATTATGAATTGTTTTGAAGAGTTAAATTTACAATAGTTTAGTTGATTGGTAATTTTCGTGCTAAATAGTTAAAAAGGCTCATCCAATTTGACAAACTGTGTGGGAAGTTTAACGCGTCGCTGGTCGAACCCGACTAAAGAAGGAGGTTATGCTTCAGCGCTGACCGAATTCTCGGCTTGCTTGTGCGTCAAATTGGAGTTACCTACGACTATTTAAAAGTACAAAATTATTTTAAGGTTGATTTGCCTTAATTCCACATCCGAAACACTAAGTCGAAAGACTTATGCAAAAGTACGTTGTGGACGATAATTATGGGTACTTCTTTAATTGGTTCAACCAATGCCTCAACCAAAACTTTGTTTATTTAATCTTGACCTAAAAGTTAATAAAAAGTTTTTTTTAACATATGCTATGGAGTTGTATGCATGCTTCTCCATACATAATTTTGATTCCACACATCAAAATATTAGTACCCTTAAAACTTAAGTCGAATGCCATCTAATTGACAAACACTTGAAGTTGCAATTTATGTCATGTGAGAACTTGGACTAAATTGTAATGGACAGAAAACCTTCATGATTGAGTGAGACCTCACATGGACAAGTTTGACGTTTTTTGGATTAGACGACTTAATTGAGTTATTTAGTGAGACCTAGAAACTCAAGGCATTAAGATGGGATTAAACATGTTTACAATGCAACTAGTTTTTGGCAATGTAAATCCCATAAAGATCTAGAAATTGATTTTAGAATTTGATAATTGTTCTGCCCACAATTATTGTTCAGTCCAAATACATGTTGAAGAAATTCCATTACTAGCTGATAAAATGCAGGTGATGGGTTTTTGTCAATATGGGGTTCTAGTTGTCATTAGAAAATTCTTTGGTTATATGTATAATATTTAAATGGAGTATTTTATTTTCTTGTTAAATAGGTTTTATCGAAATCTTATCAATATGAATGGTGAGGGAGTTTGGGTAAGTTACACGTGTTGTAACAAAACTAAATATCTACACGCTGTAGGGAGGCGGTACAAGATATGGGTAGTTCGTTAACGAGATCTTAATTTTATTAACGTCCATGGGAAGTATAAATTCTCAAGCGTGGGGGTAACGTTATCTTATTAGTAGTATTGAGTGGGGAGGGGAAACCGAGGGTAAGTGGCAGGTTTTTGTAGTGGCCCGGTGGAACCCCAATGACTGTTTCTGCGAAATATCTTAAAGGCTGAATGGAAAACTGGGTGACCAAAAAGAAAATTTAAGCATCCCCGGTGGCCTTGGCTATAATTGCTGTGAATTATGTCACTGTCTACATATAAGGCAGTTGGAATACTATATTTTCCCCAAGCATGCTTAATGAAAACTCCACAAAATTGTTCTGAATGCACCTCTAAGCTGCATTGAGACTTTTCGATTTCGGTGGATACCCTTACTACAGCTGCAAACAAGCCCCAGGTATACACTCCGTAACGTGCTCAGGTGTTGATAATGTAAGGCCCTTACACCCCTTGGTCCCTAACTACATAGCTTCGTGGCGAAACCCCTATGACAAATGATTTGGCTATTAAAACTTAATAAACAAGTCCTTTAACAAGGATTTTGTTGATTTTGTTAGAAACTTCAATATGCATTGCGTGGGGAAGACAATGAGTGATCTACACGCATTGCTCATTGACTATGAAAAGGGTTTAAAAGACAAGACCCCTACACCTCAGGTACTTGCTATTCAAAAGGGTAGGGTAAATAAGCCAAAACCGCAAGCGAACAAAAAGGATAAAGGCAAAGGCAAAGCTGATATATAAGCAAGTTGTGTTATCAACCAAATCTAGCAAATCCCTCATCAGAAGAAGATAAATCCAAAAGAAGGATCAGCTTGTCGCCTACTGAAGAGTTGGTCCCCTGGAAGAGGAATTGCCCTCTTTACCTCGAAGAGTTGCGCACAAATAAGAACAAGAAAGCTGAGCATGGTGCTGCAACTTCAGGTAACTTATTTATGATTAAATTATTTAATCTAACTCACAAATTAAATTCTTGGGTATATGATACTGGATGCGGGATTCACATTTGTAATACGCTACAGGGATTTAGAGTGAAAAGGAAGCTATCCTATGGAGAGCAATATCTGCATGTGGGAAATGGAGAAAAAAGTAGCCGTTGAAGCATTGGTGTGTTTAATTTAGTATTATCATCTTGGTTTGAGTTACTGTCACTAAACAATTGTCATTATGCACACTTTATGTTAGATGTGTTGTTTCATTTCCTTGTTTGTTGGTATCATGGATTTGTTCATTCTGATACTAGTAATGGAATTTCTGTATTCTTTAATGGTATTTTCTTTTTTAGTGCAATATACTGTGAATGGTGTGTTTGTAATTGGACTTGCTCATGATAATGTTTCCCTTGTATATTAATAATTCTACTTTTAGCATAAATAAGAAGAGGATAATTCGGACTTGTATTCTTCTTATATTTGGCACTGTAGGGACTTCCCATATGCGAAAGACTGCATGCAATAGCTTCAAGTGAAGGACTTTTGGAAGGTATCATTGATGGATCAATATGATAAATGACGCAATTTGATATTACGTGGAAGAAGACAAAGAACCATTTTTATAATAACTGGAAAGGGCTTCAGATTACTTGGTTTAATAAAACAGATGTGTGTGGAATTTAGGCATGTGGGACACTTTAGGGCATGAGTCACAAGGAAAGGTGTAGCTATCTCTTAACCTTTACGTTCCGTCGTTATGGTTATGTTTACTTGCTTATACATAAACATGAGGTATTTTGGAAACATTTCTTGTATTTAAATCAGAAGTAGCAATTGCAATAAGAAAGATAGATTAAAGCTCTTCGATCCGATAGAGGTGGTGAATATTTAAGCCAAGAGTTTAAGGATTATCTAGGTAAGAATGGAAGATATTTACAACTTTTACATCATCCCATATAATCCACAACAAAATGGTGTATATGAAAGGAGAAATAGCACATTATTTGATATGGTAGATCTATGTTTAAATCTTACAACCTACCATTATCCTTTTGGGATTATGCCTTTGAATCTGATGTTTTCGTATTGTAAATATGGTTCCCACAAAGAAAGTTATAAGACACCAATATGAAAATTATGCATGGAAAGTACCACATATACCCCCCGCCCCCTCTATATTTACCCCAGGTCTTGGGTTGCACGAAGAGCGTATGTGATACGTGACTCTAGTTGTTAAACTCTTAACAGAGATAATGTTCAAATGTATCTTAATAGGATACCTAGGAAACTATGGGGTTATACTTTTCAATTTGCCACACTGAAAAACAAAAGTTAATTGTTGCTTAGGCTCTATGGTGATTTTCTTGAAAGAGGATCCTCATATCTCAAGAATTCAGTGGGAGACGAGAGAATATGATCTGGAAGTTGATCATATGGATAATTACATTCTGAATACATAGCAAAATTCAGTCGAACTGACTTCGTCTGTGTCCTCCACCGGAATTTATTCTGGTCGAAGGTCTGGAAAGGGACTAACAGTGCACCCAACGTCTATGTCTAAACATGGAGGTTGAAGATGATGTAAGTAGCGGGGATCTTGGAGAAACCTGGCTAACTTATAAAGCTAGCCTTGCTTTAGCCTTGATAAGGTAATATTGGCAAGGTGCCAATGGATGAGGAAATGATACTCATGAACTGTTAAGGAAGTGCTGCGATTTGATAGTAGACCCTCCTTCCAATGCTTAAACATCGTAAGGAGAATGTGGCCTATTCAAGGATGAAGACTGACATGTTGGTGAAGTACCACACTATATTAAGCTCGCTTTTGGTAGCTATAAGCATTTACTCCAAACCTTTGGGACTTAGACTAACGTAGAGACGCTTATTCCCTGTGTAGCAGACCATTAGAGGCTATTAGGATTATCTATAGCTATAGCAGAGTACTATGATTATGTGATTTCGGACTGATGAATGTTAATAACTGCTTTCTTGAATGCGTCGCTTGGATGAAGACTTCGATATGGTGGCAAACCTGAAGGGTATGTTAATCCAAAAATCCTAAACAGGTTATACAATACTTCATAAGACTCTACTTTATGAGTTTGAAGCAAGCATCACGTCATGGAATAAACGATTTGATGGGGGAAATCAAGAAGTTCTGGATATACTCAAAATACGTGATGAGCCATGTGTATATCGCAGAGCTGTGGGAGTAATGTAAGTATTCTTGATTCTAAATGTTGATGGGACATATTATCATGGGGTATAAACAACATTCCAAGACTTAAGGAAGTTAAGGATTATCTTGGAAAGTGTTTTTCGATGAAGGATTTAGGAGAAGCTGCATACATTCTGGGAATCAAAATCTATAGAGATAGATCTAAGCGGTTAATTAAACTTAGTCAAAGTGCTTACATTGACAAAATATTGAAGAAATTCAATATGCATAACTCTAAGAAAGGTTATTTGCCAATGGAAGTCAAACATGAATTAAGTAATGAGATGCGTGCTTCAACACCTGAAGAAGTGGCTTACATGAAAAAAGTACCTTATGCTTCGGTTGTAAGATCTATTATGTATGCTGTTAGATGCACAAGGCCAGATGTGGCATTTGCTCAAAACTTGGTCAGTCGATATCAACAGAATCCAGGGAAGCTCCACTGGGTTGCTGTTAAACATATTCTGAAGTATCTGAGGAATACGAGAGATGTGTTTTTAGTGTATGGAGGGAATCCAGAACTTAATGTTACAGGGTTATGTGATGCGTCCTGGCAATGTGATAAATATGATACGAAGTCTCAGATGGGTTATGTCTTTGTCGTCAATGGAGGAGCAGTAGACTGGAAGAGCAAGAAACAGACAACGATTGCGATGTCTGCAACACAAGCTGAATACATGGCTATTTTCTAGCTGTATGGGTTGGCTGTTTGGATTAGAAAATTTGTTGGAGATCTTGGAGTGATGCCTTCAATAAAAGAGCCTATTAATGTGTATTGTGACAATTCCACATTCGCCAATGATTCTGGAATAATGAAAGGCGCCAGACATTTTCTACAGAGATATCACTACGTTCGAGAGCAAGTCAAGAGTGGTGAAATCAAAGTATTAAAAGTTCACACAGATGATAACTTAGCTGATCCTTTCACTAAGGCTTTACCTAAAGGAAAGGTTACTGATCATGCCAATGGAATTGGACTTCAATTAGCTAGTAGTTTCATGCATACCTGTGATTAGTATTTGGATAAAGGATATTGTAAACATTATTATTTGATGAAATAAAATATTGGTTATGTTTATTTTTGCTATTTAATTTTGTATCCTATTTTGCATGTTTTAAATCCTTGAATAATGAATTATTCTACATGTCTATTGTCAATTAATAATATGGGAATATTATTAAATTCAGACAAATCTAATTTTGTGGTAGGATATATTGTAAGTCATATTGATGTGATTACATGCCAAGATTTAGATGATATTCACATGAATTAATTATAGACTTTATCCCAACTATATGATTGTACTTTATGGATCTTGTCATTAAGTAAATCATAAAATAGTTATCCTCAGACTTGAGATACTAGGAAACTATCATAGATCTAGTGCATTTCTATGAAGCAATTTAACGCTACACGTAACTCGTAGTTATACGGATTGTTTTCAGAAGTGTTGCAAAATTCATAAGTTTTGCTTGTAGTCAATAAGGGATTGGTTTTCTTCAAATTCGTTTTGAGTTTAATACAGCTGGGCCACTCGCGGGTTGGTAAGATGTATGTGTTGGCCTACACCCAAGATTTTCTAGTTACGTTCAGAAGATTTGGTATCGTGCTCAATACGATTAATACGAGAAAAAAACAGTTAATATGGAAATGACTAGATCCATATCCTTATTAACATTGTTTTAGATACAAAGGATATAATAATGATGAATCATTAAAAGGTTTTGTCAGGAGACCTTACTCAAGTCGTACTAGAGGCATCCGAAAAACAAGGTTATCTAGACGCTAAACCGTTGCTGATCACACTATTAAAATATGTCAAGTGGGAGCGGCTGTTAGTTTATGGACGATAAATTAATAGTCGTGTGTGTAGGATCTTAACTCAGAGATCCACTGGGATTGCACACAAATACGCTAAAGAGTTACGGTATTAATAATCTATTAAATGTAATATATTTATTAAATACACGAAAATGTTTAACGGTCGTTAAGTATTTAACGGTAAATGACTAACGAATAAAGGGAAGGACTAAATTTGTAAAAGGAAGTCGAGAAGGTTCCGGTAAACACCATGAATGGTGGTGTATTAAGCGGTTATAAGGCAAGAGGGGATAGGAAAAGATTTTGTTCCCCAATTTCCTTTTCCTAATAGAAACTTGTCTTGGGCTCTAATTTGGAGTTAATCCTATTAAACAAATGATTTAGGGGATCAATGGAGAAGAGAAGTTATGTTCAACAAAAGATCTCTAAATTTTCTCTTTGTTCTCACTTCGTGTTTTCGATCGGCCAAAAATCAATCCCAAGGGGTTTCTTTTTGTTTGATTCGATTTATTTTTAAACCTAGAAAACGTTTTCTTGTGGGGAGTTTTTTAACTAAGTATCTTTGGTAACTTGTTCTAAAACGTGTGCTACAATGAAAGTGGTCCTTAAATTCATTATAGATTAAATCTTGGATCGATTAACAAACTTGGTTACACGGGGTTATTCAATAGATCCACATAAACCCTTCAATTAGGGTTAGATCAAGAACATAGGAAAACAAGAACGATCTTGTGCTCGCGAGAATTCCAAAGGTATGATACACAGTCCAGGTTAATTTTATGTTCGTTTTATTATATGATTTTCTTATCGCTTATGCGTTACTCTGCTTTGATGATTTATTTATATTATAATTGTTATGCATGCTAAATTTCAACAGTGGTCGGTTACAATGTGTATGGCCCTTTTTTGGAACAAAATGCCACCCATGATAATTATTGGTAGTACATGTGAGACAGGTACTTGATACACTTATCCGAGCATCTAACAGGTTCTTACAAAAACTAAGTGTGAGACCTGTGTGGGACACTAACCGTGAGAACATACCATCGCGATATCACTATTTCTTACACCAACTTTCACAAAATCTGAGATCGACACAAAGTATTTATTCTGCATTTTCTATAAGATCCAGCAGAAAGGATTTTGACCATATAATGAGATGGTGGAGTGGTCGTGTTACATTTTTTATATTTGCTTCTGATTACATACTATACGAGAGACCACATCAATTAAAAGTGACTTAACTTTAAAGCATGCTAAATTTCAAAAAGAATTTATTCTCGACTTATTTTAAAAAGTACTATTTTGAGCATTTGTTTGATCCAAGACTATTAGTGGAGATAAATGTCTTTATGATTGAATTTAATTATCCAAAGGGCTTATAGTAAACGTTATAATGAAGCATGTTGGATTTTTAGGCAAGAAAACAGAATGTTACTAGGAAGAGCAGTTGAGTTGGTGGGTATGTATCAATGAGTTTTTTTTTTCTTTCTAAAAGTGAAGAGTCATACTCTTGTGTGTACAACTTGGAATATACGATACAATGAGTGATATTTTAGCAGTTTGTTAGCAACAATATTGTAAAATGTGATTACGAATGAAATAACATATTACAGGTCGGTAAGTAAATCAATAATGATTAGTTTTCTGGTAACACATATAAGTTCAACAACATTAAGTACCACGATTATGCTACTTTATACTCCCTTTTAGTAAATAAAACAACATACCCAATCCCGTTGGAGCGGAAGTGAAACGTTGACCGATCCTGCCAAAGCGGGGTACGTGTCTTTTTAGTTATTTTACTATTTCTTTGATTATATATATGTTTCATTTGTATGTCCAACTTCGTATACTCGTGTGTTTCTTACTAACGGCTTATTACGTAGTTTCGTAATACCGTCATTGTCTAACTTTCTCTATTTTTTTAAAAGATCGTAAGGAAGCAGTCCCGTGTCCGTCTCTTTTCCGATTAAATCAACAAAAGTCTATCGGAAAAGTCATTTTGTATTTGCCACGACCTGTTTTTACACATGGCGAGCTGTATGTAGTCGTCTCTCGCGTTAGGAGCAAAAAAAGATTGAAGATGGTTATTCGTGATGAATACGGAAATCTCACTAATACCACCACCAACGTGTTCTACAAAGAAGTGCTACACAATTTATGATCACATCTACATGTACACGTATATCGCATTCATAAAATAAAATATTTATGTTTTTTTTTGTATTTTTTGACTATTGTGATTCATATCATGTATGTTTGATTATTATCAACCGTATATTTTACGTTTGCTTATCCACGTGTGATCCTTTCTAACTAATAACTTTGTAATACACAATGTTATTTACTATCTTTTTCGACGCCACCTAAAAAATACCATTGAATTTCACGGGTCTTTTTGCTAGTAATACTATAAGATCCAGTTTGTTAATTAAATGTGCAGTAGTAATGATTGGTTGAATTGAATAAGGGAATACCGTAGACCTTACGCCTAATACCAAGAGGTCTGTTGGGTTAACTCCAACATGTTAGTATGCTGTTACAATCTAACTTGAAAAAAGCCACAAATGAACCTGCGTTGCAGTTACTCTTTGAATAATTATAGGGTAAGGTTTTAATTTACTATCTTAGAGGGGTTTACGGGTTTATGAGTTATTATTTGCTTTTACATTCTAACTTGAAAGCCAAAGCCTTCCTGACGGTGTACTATCTTGAACTATTTATGGTTGGCTTTCAGTTATACAATAATCACAGGAAATGGTTAATGATTAACCGAAGTAATGAAGGTAATATTGATGGAGTTGTTGGGTTTTAACAAACTAAGCGTAATCAATTTAGCTACGAGTACCAAAACCAGTTAACCCCCCCCCCACAGCGAAAGGATCTAGTCTTTTGCCACATGGATTAACACATAATAAGGAAGAAAAACTTACCTCTTGCAATTGATCTTGAAAACGAGTTAAGTGGTTAAATTACCACCTTTATGGTTGCTCACACAATAACGTCAACGGAATATGTCAAGATTGCTAGCCTTGACTTCACGAGCCAAACACCCTTGTCATAACAATAATCCAACACACCCAATTGACGCTTGACGAAAAACCTAAATACCCCTTATTAATTACTGGAAAATCCAAACACCCCTTGTGAGTTGGACCAAAATTTGGTAAGCCCTATTTAGGGTTTTACCAAATTCGGTTAGGGTTAAAAAACAAGAACCGAAAACCCTTAATAAAGGTTATGTGTTGAGTCGAGCTAGGAGAACACCAATAATACACCAAGTGTTTGGATCGTCGAGATAGGAGGATAAGCCAAACCAATACACTAAAAGGGTTTTGGATCTGAATTCGGTTGGAGAAAATGAAGAACCGAAAATCATTATGGGGGATTTCGGTCGATCGATTGGGTGAGAGTGGGGAACTGGATAAATTCTTTGTGATTGTTTTTTTTGGAAGGAAATGAAGAATGAGGTTTAGGGTGGGGGTATTTATAGCCGCCAAAAGTTCAATATAGACCTAATATTTGTCATAGACCTAATGAATCAACACTAGCCACTCATTTTTTCATCAAAAATAAAAAAACCCACTTTCCACCACTTTTTTACAAATTAAATATCTCACACACTGTTAATCGTTACGCAAAACAAAACATATCATCGCGACGAGAATTAAATTATCTTTCTATAGAGGGGCGACACTATGTAATTTCGACGAACTTTTTATTATTATTTTATGAAAGTTCATATACGAGATTACTGAAATCAGATAATGTTTATGAAATATGTATGATTTTATGAATCATATATGATTCGTCATACGAATCATATATGATTTTCGCAATTCGTGACTGAAACAAAATTGAAAAAAAGGTCGTCGGAATCACAAATCATATATGATTTTATGAAATCATATATGATTCGTTATACGAATCATATATGATTCGTTATACGAATCATATATGATTTTCACAATTCGTGACTGAAAAAAAATCGAAAAAAAGTTCCTCGAAAGTATATCGTGTCACCCGTCTACTGAAAGATAAAAAAAATACTCGTCGCGATGGTGTCATTTTTAGGTGTGGTGAAGTTAGTTTGGATGAGTGTGTGTGTTTGTACGGTGTGTGTCGTTAGAAAATCATATGTGTGAGTGAATAAGATACATGTTTTAAGCAATAAATGATGTGTTTTTTGTGTGTGTAGAGATGTGTCACTCGCTTCTCGATTAAAAAGTGGATGCGGTAGGGGCGCGCGCCAAGATGTTTGTTGAATGTAATTGTGTTTGTGCGAGTTGGTAAAAAATGGTATAGCAGTTATAGTCAAATATCGGCTCTCAAGCCCAAGTGTTTTTTGAGCTAACAAATTTAGCCACCAACGATAATAATTCAGATCACGCCAATGCTATAATGTGTGACCGCGTCGATTGATAAAATTTCGTCATTGGATCTATTAAGGAGTGACCTCAGATACACTTTGTATTAAGATCAGAGCGTGTGTAGACACAAGTTTATGTAGTGATCTCGCACAGACATAAAATATATCGACACCTCTCTGTGAGAATGTAGCCCTCCACACTACGTGATCACAGTGATTTCCCCTATATAGAATGATGGTATGTTATCGCACCTTCTCTCGCAACATATTATTGTCGTTCCATAGCATAGAGACATCAGTTCTCTATTGTGCTATTGCTTTCTTTTCGAACGCTCTCATGTCAACCTTATCTCTTCTCGTAGTCTCAGTCCATGTCTAAGAAATACTACGCACCACGTCATATTTCATCATCTGTGTTTCTCAAATTAAACGTGCTGCGTCGTTACTATAATAAGACTACAGTGCCTCCTCCTGAGATATCATGTATAACTACACTTCTCTGTTGGAGCCATGTGAACGAACACACATAGTCGTTCTTGTATGCCGCGATTCATGTGAAATCTATCACACTCATAGAGAAGTATGGTGCACTGGTGTTGAACGAGTTGGTACGCGTTGCAAGATCTTCATAAAGGTCTCGGGTAGGTTTCTCTTTTTGTTTTTGCGTTTTGATTCAACGAAACAAAGAAATGATTATTAATAGACTTGTTATTGATCTTTCTTTAATTTTAAATAGTGAAAGAGAACTTTTGTTCTTTACATAGATCAATAATGATATCCTTTCGTGTGCTTGATCTGTTAAGGTCACAAATTTGTTGTAAACACGATGGAGGTTATGCTTGGAGATCTTGGTTGTTTCATTTTTTAGTTTGAGTCTTGTTTGTGTTTGTGGAGACAAGTAGTGAGTTATTGAGAGAGGATGTGAATAGTATTAGTTTGGATTTGTTGTGGGGGTTGCTGTCGATAGGATATGTTGTTCGATGTTGTAAACTCTGCTTCTTTCTTTCAAGGTTTTCATTTTTCATAAGATATGTAAACTCAGTGTCGAAATTTAATTTCGATATCAAATTTTCTCCCATCATGAAATTAATTTCGACAACATTTTTCTATAAAACAATTTCGATATCGGAATTGGTCTCACCATCTAAGAGAACTAGTTTTAGTCCGCTTTACAGAATCTGTGTATCTCCTGTGTTAATGTGCTTTTTGTCGAATGTGTCGTAGCGCGGTTTATAGAATTTGAGTGATGGAGTCGTGGTTTGACAAAAGTCAAAGTCAAATTTTGACTTCCGAAATTGGTAGATCTGATTCTGTCCTCTTTTTTTCCTTCATTTCATTCTTGAAAATCACATTTTTGAATACCATTCGGAAATTTTGTAAAAAAAGCAGTGTAGAACATCGGACAGTTGACCTGTGGGTGTCTTTTTAATTGCATTTAGTTTTTTTCTTTTATAGTTGTTAGGTAAAGGTTTGTGTATAGGGTTACAGGTTAGTAGATTCGGTTGATGGTTTTTTCTTGCGGCCAGGTTTTAACTTTTGTGTTTTTATCGTACAAAAGTCAACGTGAGTTTTGAAAGATCCAGAATTACGTCGAATTTAGTCAGTTTTATATCAAAAAATAATCTAACTATCGGAAATTGATCAAATCTTATGTAAACGAAGCGGCCAATCCGATCAAGTTTACATATCGAATAAACTGTAAATAAAAACTGTTTGTATAAGCTAATTAATAAGTGTAAATGAAATAAACTGCTAAAATTGTGTACTTAGAAACTGCCCACAGTAGCATTAATCTGGAGCTGAAAGTTAAGCTTCGAATGTAATGTGTATGGAATGTATCTAGATGAATTTGTACCGAATAAGCTAATAATAAGCCAAATAAGCGAACCGAATAAGCTGGAAAAACATCACAAATTGCCTTTGATTCTCTTGGTACCAACTTGGTTAGGTCTTGGTTTTTACGCACGAATCACAACGGTATAGAACGAATTTAAGATAGAGAGAATTAAGAGAGGAAGACAAGTCTTTCACAATTTTCCAAATTTTATAAAAAAAGAGAAATTAGAGGGAAAGTAAGTTTGTTACAAGCCTTAACCACCTAATGATGATTAGGTGGCTATTTAAAGGAAACGGAGTTTGGCTTGCCTTCCTTTATTTTCTTAATTTTGCAATCTAGTCCCTAGTCTTTGGATAATATGCTTTTTTCACTTTTAGCATATTTTGTATTACAAACTACTTTTGACTTTATAAAATAAAGACTAAACACTAATAATAAACAAAGCCACTTAAAATATCATAATCGACACTTTTATGATCCTAACAACCCACGTCAAGAAACCTCAATACGTCGCATCGGACCCAATCAATACGGCGTATCTACCTAATTTCAGACCTAAAATTCGGTTTTTAGTATGCATTAGAAGTTGTTAACCGCCAAGTAAGATCTACAGACGATTTTATAAGCAAAGAAGGTCCATCAAGTGCCTCAATTCAATTGGAAAACTCTTGTAATCGTTATACTCCGCTATAAACATTCGGTTAGCATAACGTTTTGTTTATCTTAATCATTTTTCTATGATACTGTGTATTGTTACAATGACTACGGGCTAATACTTATAGGTATTAGCCATGTTTATGATAATTTAATGTTTGGTTTATTTATACTAATTGTTTACCTTTTCGTTGCATATTGATTATGTTTATCACTTCATACCCGTTTATGTTTTGATTGTGTTTTATTTATCATTCAACTGGATCTAGGATTACAAATATGTAGACTAGAGTCTGGGATAAATACTACATACAGCTTATCTATGTGACTCTGGATTAATATGACTACAAATTTATGCTCTTATTACTGCCTGTGTGAGTTGGAAATGATATGGTATGACTAAGAGAGTGAGTGACGTGATTGTACTATTAGAACATTTTGTGTTACCTTGGAGTTAGCAGTTTAGGGGGCGCCGCCTCCTGGTTTTATGTGGACTACCAATCATATTGATAACAATTTGACATTAGTTGGTAATACGCCTCGATGGACTAGTTTTGATATTTCACCAATGTTGTGTGCCTAGGTAAAGTAGTTGATTGCAAAGCGGTTTGTGAGTCTTTGTAGGCTGTGTTTAGCGTTAATTGTGTCGACAAGATTAACTGTTTGAGGTGTCATTTTATATCATCTTTTTTTCGGTGCCTCTTTCATCAGCGGTTTTCGTCGTTTAAACCTCCTAAATCTTGCAGTTATGCCCAAAAGAGGTACTTATCATTCCTTTCAGGTATTCAGCATTTGGAAGGCATTTGGAGGAAATACACGTGACTTAGGCTCATTTGGAGAGAATTGAAAACGGACAAGACTACGAACCTACACCAACATCTCTCAAGAATTATACTTTAAAAGCTAGAGACATCGTCCAGATTTACACGTGACGCCGTCACAACGATCTCAAGACGGTCGTCATTATAGATCTATTGACGGCGTCAAAATGTACGAACCCAGCCCCATTAGCTAGAATATTTTTCATGACGGGCGTCACGATTAAAACGCTTGACTGCGTCCACAGCGATTGTTCCTATATATACAAAAATACGTTTTTAGGGTTTTTTAAGTGTGTAACTTTAGAGTAAAATAAGGGACGAACTAGTTAGTTTAGAAGCTGTAGGACGATGTGTAAGCGCTGACTCAGAAAGTCCCTATGGTATTCCTTCAATTCATGTTTACTCAAGAAGATATTTAACACTATTAATATGTCTTTGAGTGTGGTGTTTCTTATCTGGTTTTAGTACTTTATCTTGACGCATGCTGGCTGAATCGTTTCTATTGTTTGGGTTATTTATGATTGTATGAAACCTAGGATGTAGGATCTTAGTGGTGTTGCTTTTGTGATGAATATGCATGTTAGGTCTTAGAAAAACAGCTGTTTTTTGTCGTGTTCAGACAGATTGATAGTCTAGGATATACATGAGTGTTGATGTAGAGAAAGTTGCATACGCCACCTCGCGGTAACGTTTCATACTACCTTGCCTATTATTTGGTTGATCCACTATTTAATATATTTTTCAATTGCATTTTAATTATTCTTAGGGGCCTCTGTATTAGTCTTGCTATACTACCTTACTTTTGAGTTGCCTTACAGAATATTAAACTAGTCGGCTGTTACGTGGTAATTCGTTACATGAACTTAGGAAAATAAATTTATAGCATCATCACAAGTGTGACAAAGCAACAACCAAGGAGAGAAGCAATATAGGGAGTGAATAGACTAATATTAAATAAACACAATTCTTTTAGTGTATGGGTTGTTATCACTCAGTGTAGGCTTAGTTTAGAGATATTTAGTTAATAGCTAAAACCAACCAATCTCTTATACATATGATTTATTACTTTCATAAAATATAAAAACACAAAAAGAATTTTCTCTCACCCCTTAGAATTCTGTTAGACCGTGATCAAGCCTTCCCAACCTATGCCCCTAGAGAACAAAACCCCCGAGTCTTGCCTATACTACACTATAACGGTTAGGTACACTGCCTAGGGAGTTGTAAAACTTCTTGTAGAAGTCCCTTACGACAACCGCAACAAGTTTTTGGCGCCGCTGTCGGGGAATAGTTAAGTATTGATCATAGTTTAACTTAGTTCTACTTGCTTGAATCCTTTTAGGTAAGATTTAATTTCCGCATATTATCTTTCTTGTAGTCTATCTTTTCTTTGTGTTATCTGTCTCGTAACCTATTCTCGTCAACCACTATGGGAGACGATAATCCTATCCGCACTCTAGGAGACTACTCCAAACCTAGCCACGAGGGCTACATGAATACCATCGAGCTCCCCGTAGGGAACAACGTGGTACCTCTTCGATCCGACATCATCCGGTTGGTGCAAAACGGATGCTCATTCCACGAACTTCGGTCTGAGGATCCAAACCAACACCTCAAGGATTTTCTTAAACTTGTAGACTCACTTGACCTTGACGGTGAAAATAGGGAAAGAACGCACCTGCGTTTATTTCAATTTCCCTTCGCGATCAAGCTAGCAATTGGATTGAACGTCTTCCAGTAGGATCCATCACCACATGGGAGGATCTTACTACCTGATTCCTTGTTTAATTCTTTCCACCGGGAAGGAGCGCAAAACTCCGCAATGATATCCTGATGTTCCAACAACATCATGGAGAATCTTTATCCGAAGCATGGACTCGTTTTAAGGATTTACTACAAAAAGTCCCTCATCATAGCATCGACCTTTGGCTCCAAGTCTAAATTTTTTATGACCATGTCAATCCTGTCACAAGACGAACCATTGACCAATCGGCCGGTGGTAAGCTTCGTGACTTAAATGCCGAAGAATCCTGGGCATTATTAGAGGACCTCGCCCTCTATGACAACAAAAGTTGGAACGACCCAAGGGATTTCGCTAAGCCAATCAAGGCAATCACATTGCCTCAAGATGTCCCGAGTACATCCGACCGCCGTCTAATCGAGCTCGAAACTCAAGTCCAACTCTTGATGGAAGCTCATCTTGCTTCGACACAACCTACCCAAGTAAACAAAATCACTACCTCATGTGAGATCTGCAGTGGTCCCCACGACACTCAGTATTGCATGGAAGACTCTGAACAAGCCTTTGTTGAATACGCATCCTCGCGTACTGATGAAGCGAGAGGTAAGTGGTATACCTTTAAGCTTGAGCAAAACAATCTTGGTGACACCTACAATCTATCATGGAGAAGTCACCCGAACCTTAGGTGGAAACAACCTTAAAACTCTCAAAATAATTTTTCAAACCCACATAACCGGTTCCAATCTAACTGTTCAAACCCAAACCGTTCTTTTAACAACAATCCTCAAAGATTTAACAATCGACCAAACCTTGAAGGATTGGTGTCCAACTTCATGGCATCTCAAGATGCTAGACTATCCAAGTTTGAAGCCAATTTCAAACAACAACAAAACGAGATGACCAACAAAATCGACACAGTGTTGAAGGCCATCACCGATCGAATAGCAGGAGCACTACCTAGCGATACGGTCAAGAACCCAAAACTGAGTACTACCCTAGTTTTGTCTGCTCGTTCTTACCTAACAATCGATCCCCAATGCTCATCTCACCCTTCCAACTCAATCAATGCTATCAAGGCACATTTCAAGGAGGCAACAGTTTCCCAAACAAGCCTACGGCAACCTGAGATTGAAATCGAACCACAACAACCAGAAGAGCCCGAACCAACTCTTAAAGATGAATTCCAGGATTTGCATCTTAACCTACCGGTTCTTGAAGTCCTAGCTCACGCTCCAATACGTAGAAAGCTTAGAACTAGGCAAAAACGGATCAACATTTATCCAAGGAGAAATACCCGTGAAAATGGAAGACCCCGGACTATTCACTATACCTTGTAGATTAGGGGACTCAAAACCTTTCGACACCTTAGATGATCTAGGATCATGTGTGAACATAATCCCACTTTACCTCTTCCAAAAGCTTAACATCGGGCTATTAGAAGAGACCGACTATATCTTTAGATTAGCTGACGGAACCAAATCCTACCCCGTTGGGATTGTTAAAGACGTAGAAGTCCATATAGGGAAACTAAAACTAATAAATGACTTCTACGTGATCGATATGAAGAAGGACCCCGAGACCCCTTTGCTAGTAGGAAGAGGATTCCTAGCAACCGCCAACGCAGTTATATATTGTAGGATGGCCAAAATAGCGGTAAGAGAAGGAATCACTAGGTTGGTATTCGGAGTAAAAGGAGCAGACTTAGGTGAGGAGGAAGCACCTTATTGGACCACACTTGGAAAAATGAAATCATACAAACCACGACCTTACTCGGATGGAATAGGCGTTCGAACCCCTTATTACGCTAGGAAGGACTTCTTAGACTGTCATTTACCCGAAGAATAGGAAATTGCTAGAGATGCCGAGCTCAATTCTTTTAAGGATACCTTAGTGTTTAGGAGGATGGTAGAATTCTTAAGAGCCATACCCATTAACCTTAAAAGTAATATGTGGGAATCTGAGGACCTAATTAAAAAACCAATTAACTAGGATAAACCCCCCAAAAACAGAGATGAAGCATTGCATGCCAAGATTAGACTAATCAACCCAGACAGAGAGGAGTTCACCAAAACCCTACAGTCAATCTCCACTACTAGGAAGCTCTCCGAAAGAGAAAGTCCAAGGGAAATCATCGACTTGGACCACTTCTACGACACGTAAAAACGTGTGACTTCGAGTCTAGCTACAAGACTCGTAAAATAAAGAAAAGATCTTTTTGAGAGGCAACCCAATATTTACTTTTCCCACACATTAGGAGTGTCTTGTGTTTTATTCTTTTTACTTTATTCATTCATGTTCGAACTTCATCTTGTAATCATGCTTTGTATTGTTCTTAACATCGTCTTAATTTCAATCAAAGGTATCTTGCAACAATAAGTATAGGGGAATTTATCCGGTTTTTAGAACCAAGTTCAAACATGATAAATAAATTGTTTAGATTAATTCGCGTCAGTTTTGAGTCATATGAGTAAATTGTTAATTCTCAGGTTTTATGTAGCTATTTGTACAGAAACTAACTTATGGAATCAAGTGCAGGAAATTTTTCATCAAAAACAAAAATTTCGTTTTCACAAAATGTGGAGACGGCGTCACGATTTACATGCGACGTCATCACCACGACACATGTGACGGCGTCAGGATCTTCCTGACTGCGTCAAACGCCCAGGTCCAGAAAACTTAAAGTTTTTAATTATTTTTGAATATAAAACTCGCATAACATTTAAAATATGCAATCTTCTGTTATAAACCTGTAAAACCAACGAGTTTGACAATTCTCTCATCCCATCTTTACTGCTTTATCAAGTCAACCCTAATCTCATAATTGTATATTTATAAATCGCACATTTTATGCTTGGTATAGTTGTATTTGTCTTTGATTACATGTTATATTTGATGAGAAGAAGCTTGAAAGTTCTTAGGAAGTTTCATTGGATGATTCTTGGAGGACGATTTAACCAGTTATCGCATGTTTCTTCTCCATTGTCGAGCAAACCAGGGGAGTACTAGTTTCTTTTACTTGTTTTCTTATCCCTTTATTCATTTTTACGGGTACATTTATAGAACATTGGGGACAATGTTCAACTTAAGTGTAGGGGGAGGAAATAAGCCTTAGAAACTATTCTTTCATTTGCCATTTGCTTTGTCCTTGAAATGATGGGTAATATATCGAAACATAGCATAAGAGGTGATTTTGACCCAAATTTAATTTTTTTATGACACATACCGATGAAAACCGAGTATTAATAGCGTCTCATGGATAGGAATTTATATGACTAGCACAATAACCCTCAGAATTCCACCCAAAAAATGTGAGGTTCGCCTTTAGATCTTTAGAAATTCGGGTTTCTATTATTGATGCCCAAGATACTTTATACCTTTAGCTTTCTCAAGTTAAGGAGTGAGCAGTCATATGTGTCTATTCCGTCGTTACGGATGTGTACATGTGGTCTTTGTCACCTTTTCTGGAGCATTAAGATCGGTATTAAAATATATAAGGGTACCGATAGTATATTAAATTCTAGAACTTATTTTTTGATGCATTCCAAGACCGCAAAGTAAGTATTAGGATTTGCTTGATAAGAGGCACTAGGATTAACCCATGTTTTAAACCTGTAATTATTATGATGGTCACACCGATCATATAACTATCCCACACCCTTGCCATGCACTCGTTTTTAGTGCAGGATACCCCTAGTACAACCCTTCGAGCCTATCATTTTTGACTGTTCTCGTAATTTTCTGGTTAAGCCAGACTATTAATGAAGAGCATTGTTACCCTTAAATCAATCGTTACACCCAAATCGATTTGCCTACCTTGTATGTACTCGCTTTTAGTACATTATTGTGTTTAACCCAAGTTAATTATTTGAGTACACGGTTGCTAAGTCCTTATCCTTGTAAATACTGTTTTGGGACGATTGGGATTCATGGTAGTATTTATTTCGCAGAAGAATGGGGAAGAAAAGTTAAGTCAATACCCCTATATATTTGTTAGATGATCTCCATGTTATTTTGATCCACCTCAAATCGGGTCATTAGTTAGATTGTAAATATCGAGCATGAAAAAGCTCAAGTGTAGGGGTACGTGTTATAAACCCCATGTTATGATGTATTATGTTATTAAAAAAAAGAGATTGATGTAGAGTTGTGTAGAGTTTGTATATCTTCGTCCGAGTCTTGGCTTAGCAACCAAACCAGCGTGTATTCGTGTAAATAATTAGCTAACCCTTCCACTCCAAATTCACCCAAAGCCACCTAAATTTATCCCATCCATTTCCGTTTCCATTGTATGTTATCTTACACCTACACCCCACAACCCTTTAAAAGACCTCTTAGAATGTAATGAATAATGCTTACGCCTAGCGGTGGAGGTTTGATCCTTTATCAAGCCTATGGTAATTTATATGCTATGACAGGTAGTGAGTGTTGATTTTCTGTTTCCCCCTTTTTTTATAATTTATTATACACCCGAGTGAAAGAGAGAATCCCAAACACTTATGTGAGGTGCTAGTATATACTTTCCGTGTTGTTAATTACGAGGTCTAGAAGGTTGTGTTGTAAAATACTTTTAAAGAGTAGGTAAAATGACCTCTCATATTATTATTGTCTAGATAGAAAAGCCCATTTGCTTGAGGACAAGCAAATCCCAAGTGTAGGGGTATTTGATGAGGTGTCATTTTATACATTTTTTGGGGCCGTTTAACCCCCTAAATAGTGTGTTTATGCCCAAAATAGGTACTTAATCGTTCCTTTTCAAGTATTTTGCATTTGGAAGGCATTTAGAAGAAATAAACGTGACTTGGGCTCATTTGGAGAAGAAACAGACAAGACTACGGACCTACACCAACATTGCTTAAGAATTTCCCCTCAGAAGCTGGAGACGGCGTCACAGATTACACGTGACGCCGTCACAACGATTTCCAAGACGGCGTCACAAGATCTCAAGACGGCGTCAGATTGTATGACCCAGCCCATTATCTAGAATATTCTTGTCACGACGGCATCACGATTAAAACGCGAGGCCATCGCAGTGATTTTCCTATAAATACAAATCCGATTTTAGGGTTTTAAGTGTGTAACTTTAGATTAAAAGAGAGGGACGAACCCTAGTTCGTTTAGCAACTGTTAGGGATGATTTTAGGGCCTCAAAACCCTATTGTACTTCCTTCAATTCATGTTTTAATCAAGTAAGACTATCTTAATCATTCAATATGTCTTGTTGTGTGATTCTTATCTGTTCTTGTTTTATCTTTAACATGCTTGGCTAAACCTTCTATTGTGTTTATTTATGATTGTATGAAACCTAGAATGTAGATCTTAGTGGTGTTGCTTCTTGTGATGGATATGCATGTTAGGTCTTAGAAAACCAGCTTTTGTCTGTATCGCTGTTGATATGTCTAGGAAAACATGATTGTGTAGAAAGGATACCATCGGGTAACAGTCTTCATACTACCTTGACTCTTATATGGTTGATACACTCTTAATATATTTCAAATGCATTTAATTTACTCTTAGGGGCCTTGTAATAGTCTTCATACTACCTTACTTGTGCGTTGCCTTAACGGAATATTAAATAGACGGCGGGTTCGTGTAATTCGTTCATGACTTAGGAAATAATTACATAGATCATCACAAGTGTGACAAAACAACAACACTAGTAGAAGCAATCTAGGGAGTAATACATGATTAAATAAACACAGTCTTTTATTATATTGTTATCACCAGTAGCTTAGTTAATATTTAGTTTAATAGCTAAAACCAACCACCTCTCCAATATATGATTTTACCTGCTTTTATAAAATATAAAAACACAAAAAGAATCTTCCCTCAACCCTTAGAATTCTGTTAGACCATGATCAAGCCTTCCCAACCTATTCCCCTAGAGAACAATAACAACCCCCGAGTCTTGCCTATACTACTACTACAATGGTTAGGTACTCTGCCTAGGGAGTTGTAAAACTTCGTGTAGAAGTCTTACGATGACCGCATCATGATTTCTCAAGCAAATTACTAAAAACCTCCTTACCCTATTTATGCATGCGTTTTAAAACATCAAAAGCAGAATCCACCTGTCCTAAACGTCCATACATATCAATGAAAACCGTATATGTTGCTGTATCAGGTTCTACCCCTTCCTTTATCATTTTAATCATTATATATTCCGCTTCTGTGACCATCCCTTGACTACAATACACAAGAATAAACGAAGTGTATGAACACACATTGAGCTTCAATCCAGAAGAAACCATGAGAATGAAAAGCTTACGAGCATCGTCAAAATCGGAACTTCTTAGTAACCCTTTGTTGTTGTTACATTTGCCTTTCTTCTTGTCTTTCGCTTCCTGAGTGTTACCACCACTGGTTTGTTTCTCTAACATCAGTTCCACCTGAGATGCGTCTCCTGTTTCCTTATCTTGATTCTTCTTGTCACCTGTTCCTTCAACTTGAGTGGTGGTTGTGCTCTCTAGCTCTACCATTTGCACAACCTTCAACTCCTGACTCATGGCATAACGCCTCAATAAATCATCTATCTCTGGCCTATTACTTTGCAGCCAACCGACAACCATTTCCATCCTCTCCATGATATCTGGAATCTCTGCTTTTTATCGACTTACAGCAAACAGGTTTGAAAGCGAACGCATATCAGATAATGCAATTTGTACACGTGTTGTATCTTCTCTAGCACAAGATTTTCCATTCTCAAGAGCAGTAGCTAGTGCGTGTATATTTTGATCCAATTCTTTCTTTATCATAGATTCAACAGAAAATAAGCTCAGCAACTCTCCCTTTTTCCCACTCATAAGATCATATATGTCATCGAGAAACTTGGAAACCTCAAAAATGTGAAGAAGAGATATGCTTTGATGAAAAGATGATCGTTTTAATGACTGCTTGTATAGCACTTCAAGAGTTTCAAGTACCTTTCGACCCACAGAAAACAATTCCAACTACCAATAAGACCTCATAGAAAACACGCATTCCCTCACATCCATAGTTAGAAGCTTCCCAATTAATAAAGTACTTCTTGCATCTTATCGTCTTTATAAAAGCCGTTAATCATTACAGTATACGTCCAAGAATTCGGCAAGCAACCAGTAATAAGCATTTCGAGAAACAAATTCGTCCTACTGTCGGCTTTACCTTTTTGGAAATATCTATCTATAAGAGTCGTGTAGATAACTTCATTTACTTTTACACCCTTCTCTTTTAAACTATCTAGTAATGTGTGAGCTTCTTCTACACTCCCTCGTTTACATATAGCCTCGATGATTGAACTGTAGGTCCATTCATCAGGAGCATCACCGTTTTCTTTCATTAAACCAATCAACCTATAAGCATTATCAACATAATCTTGCTTACACTGACCATTAATTAACAAATTATAAGTCATAACAGTAGGTGATAGTTTCATCTTCATCATCTTATCAAATAAAGCCATAGCCTTATGAACGTTATCGCCTTTACAGAACCCACTGATCAACTCATTGTAAGTACGAAAATTCAGTTTTAGTTCTTTCGTTTCCAACTTTTCAACAATATCAAGTGCTTTATCAACCTTCCCATCTTTACAATGTCCATAAATTAGTGCGTTGTAGGTCACCACGTTCCCAACCACTCCTTTCTCTTCCATCAAGTCGAATAACTTACGTGCTTCATCCATCTTTCCTTCTTCCTCGTTAAAATCTTTAATATTGGTATCATAAACCGGCATCGATTCCGCTTCTTCATTATCGATGTCATAAACAGGACACGATTCATCTTCCAAAAATATGATAGGTTCTTCTTTAAAACTTGGATATTCGTTAACAAATGGATACTCATCTTCCTCATCTCCTATATCCCAGATAATAGGTTCTGATTCGGTTTCCTTTGTCAACAAAGGGTTATCATGGTGGTCACCATGAAACCGAGGGTTTACTCCGCCAAAAGGATTGACGTCCTCTGACCCATCGTCCCAGACGTTGGACTCAGTTTCTGTCTCTTCTGTCGGCGAGTCCTGCTGTAATAGCTGGAACTCGAGTTCTTGGATCCGCTGCTGCAGCCTTTCAATCATCTCTACATCACGAGGATCACGAGCAGGAGATGCTAGTTCCGCAACAGATTTCGTTCTACCATGTGTTTCCATGATCACCTAATGGCTCTTGATACCAAATGATGCGGATCGATAAAAACAAACCACATAAACATAAGAACTAAACCGAAATTCTTAAGACGAGAAATTCTCTTGATCAAAGCAAAAGCTTTATTATTATCAAAACTCAAAAAACTATCTCAATACAAAGAAAAAGACCCTATATTTATAGGGAAAGTAGAATCAACCTAAAAAGATTGAATATTACTTTTCTATTTCTAAACACATAATTGATTAAGAATATAGTTTCCTAATCAAAGTTTATTATAAAAAAAAGGAAACCAAATAACTTCATTAAAATTCGAGATATTCAACCAAGTTGACATTGCGATCCAATGCCCCTGCATCAAAGAGCTATCAAGATTGGTCGAGGAGAAGATTCTTCAAGTGAAAAGTGGTGATCAAGCAACGATTTGAAATAAGTTATTGCCTAAGAAAGTCAACATCTTCGTTTGAAGGGCTTTGAAAGAAGACTTCCGGTTCGTGTGGAACTTGATTGAAGAGGTATCGATTTGGACTCGGTTCTTTGTCCAAGTTGTAACAATAGCGTGGAATCATGTGCTCATAGCTTGGTCACTTGTGACCTTGCTATGAGTGTGTGGGAAAATGTACTTAGTTGGTGAAAAATGGCAACTGTTAAAGCTTTTTCCGTTGATGTGTTTTTCTCTTCATATGGAACGTTAATTTCCCCGTTGGTATCTCTACTGGGTGCCAAGCGGTGTTTTGGTCAACCGGTACTTTATTTGGAAAGAAAGGAATGCTCGAGTATTTGTCAATATAGTTACAAGTACTAATAGGATTCCGCAAGATATTCACTAAAGTGCTATGAGGGAATTACACGAAAATTAAATAAATATAAGAGTAAACTACATTTTTGGTCCACGTTGTTTATCGGGTATAACACTTTTGGTCCATTTTTTAAAAATCTTACGGATCCACACCAATACCCGACAACCCGTTTCACTTTTGGTCCAAATTTAATAATGCCGTTAGTTGACCTATATTTGACCGTTAATTAAGAGAGGTTTTTTTGTCTTTTTCATGTATTATATTATTATAAAGAGTTAACTGCATTTTTGGTCCTTGCTTTTTAGTGCGTTTTTCACTTTTAGTCCAAAAATTAAAAAAGTTTTTTTATTTATTATTTTTTTATTTATTATTTTTAATTTTTTTAGAGTAAATTGCATTTTTGGTCCCTGTTGTATGGCCAAATTGCAGGTTTAGGACCCTAACTTTTGAAATTGCAGTGATGGTCCCTATTTTCATGTTTGGGTTGCAGGTTTGGTCCTTTTGGGTTGCATTTTTGGTCCCTGTGGTTTGGCCAAATTGCAGGTTTGGTCCCGGCCCGGGGATCAAATTTGCAACGAAAACTTGAAAATAAAGACCATCACTGCAATTTCGAAAGTTAGGGTCCCAAACCTGCAATTTGGCCATACCACAGGGACCAAAAATGCAATTAACTCTTTTTTTATTATTACTAACAAAAATATATAAAAACGTAACGTAACATATGAATCGGTTCGGTTAGTTCGGTTATTTTTTATTATTATTACTATTATTAACACAAATATATAAAAACGTAACGTAACATATGAATCGGTTCGGTTAGTTCGGTTATTTTTTATTATTATTACTATTATCAACACAAATATATAAAAACGTAACGTAACATATGAATCGGTTCGGTTAGTTCGGTACGTTACGTTTTTATATATTTGTGTTAATAATAGTAATAATAATAAATAAATAAAAACCAAACTAATCGAACCGATTCATATGTTACGTTACGTTTTTATATATTTGTGTTAATAATAGTAATAATAATAATAAAAAAAATAACCAAACTAATCGAACCGATTCATATGTTACGTTACGTTTTTATATATATTTGTGTTAATAATAGTAATAATGATAATAAAAAAATAACCGAACCGATTCATATGTTACGTTACGTTTTTATATATTTATGTTAAAAATAGTAATAATAAAAAAAATAAAAAAATTATAAAATTTTTTAGTCCTCATGGTTTGCCGGGGCTTTCACTTTCAGTCCATTTTTTAAAGAAAAGAATGAAGTGGAGGGTATTTTAGTCATTTCGGATCAGTTAACTGGTCAAACTAACAGTCAACGAGAAAATGGACCAAAAGTGAAACGGGTTGTCGGGTATTGGTGTGGATCCGTAAGATTTTCGAAAAATAAATCAAAAGTGTTATACCCGGTAAACCACGTGGACAAAAATGTAGTTTACTCTAAATATAAAGAGAATGATCGGCAACAAAATGTCGGCTGCAGTATAAGTTTATGTTTAAGATTGTGTTTCAGGTGAACTGTATGCAAGTTCGTGGGTCTCTGCGGTATTGGTCTGCAAATGGAGGTGACTGTTCTAATTTTGTCATGAGTTTGGTATATATATATATATAGTCATTGTTTGTCTGGTTGCATTTAAATGGTGGTCCAGGCCCTTTAATGCTGGTCGAATAGGCTCATGATATAAATAACCCAAAAAAACCATCTGTACCCCTCATGTTTTTTAAATTTTATATATGTTATAAAACTGCGACACGGAAAAAACGGAATTAAAAATATAAAGTTTAACAGATCAAGAGTATGAAACTGTTTAAAATTACGAAACAGAAACTGATAAAAAACTACGCTGCACTGTAAAAAGGAAGATACAAAAAGAATCTTTGTACATTTTTAGTACTTTTTAGCGGGCCAATGAGTACCAATAGTAGCACCCGGTCGAATATCGACTGATTTGGAGTGTCATGGTACCCTACTTATATTGTTTAGTACTTTTGTAATCATTTTACCTTATTTTTTTTCAAAATTTAAAAGGTAAAATGATTATTTTACATGTAGAAATAGCCAAAAAATACATATAGTAGCACGAATTCAAAAGTTTGATGTCACAATGAAAAAAAATAATACTCTACACATAATGACAAAAGATGATAAGTATAATGCATTTTTAGGCAATTAACCATTAAATTTAAAATGTGTTTTAAACCTTTTTTCTTGATGGTTATAACTTATTTCTTTAGATACTTTCTTTCCTACATCTTTTGTGTTAGCTGTTATACTTTTTTTTCTTTGAATGTGGTTACATTTTTGTTGATTTTTCCTCACCTCCATTGTGCTGTTAGAAAACTCGCTTGAAATATGTAAACCCATTGAATACTTGATAAAACTAGTGTGTAACAACGACACAACCTCTTATAACGGAAAAACAAACTTATATTTCACACATTTATGTTATTATATTGTTCTTGTTTTATATATCGCTACGGAGTTACCATTTTATAAGGAACTTCGCCCCCCTATTCAGAAATCCTGGAAATTACCATAGCGAAAAAGCTTTCACAAACGTAATAATCATTCTCAAGGTATCACCCAAATATAAAAGTTCAATACGTCGTAATTTTTAGGTTTGTAGAAAACCTGAAACGAAATACACAAATTTAAACATGTAAAAATGCACACATGAATTCTAACTTAAATTGTTAAGTACATATATCATGATATTTAACTATCTATAATATGCAAATAGCCTTTTTTTTATAATCAGTTTGTGATTAAATTGCATTGCAGTCCGTATTCATGCTGCAAAGTAAGCTTATGGTTGGTTAATCATGTGACCTCACTCATTTAAGATTTCTTATAACCTTTTATTATTTGTTTCTAGAAAAGATTAAGTTTCCAGAGTTGTATACACAACGACGATTAATTGTAAATAAGTTGTTATCTTATACGGTGGTACGGGTTGTCACAATAGACTCAACAATTATGTTCTTGTTCTTAAGTTATCTTTGGTGATCTAATTTATTTGTTTCGAACTTTGCAATTTTTTCTTTAAATAAGGGGCTTATTGAAAAGGTTTATTAGTTTATCAAATTTTTAAAAAGCTACTGAAATAAACTTGTCTTTATTGTGATCATAGGTTTATTAGGTTTTTAGCTTATAGCTCGTTCTAATTTGTAAAACTAAGTTGACGCAAGTTATCATTTTTATAGTTAAGTACATTTTTGGTCCTTCTGGTTTGGTGCGTTTTCACTTTTGGTTCAAAATTCAAAAAAGTTTGGTTTTGGTCCAAAAACATAGTTTCGTTCCACTTTTAGTACAATTCCGTAAATTTTTGGACTAAAAATGGAACGAAACTATGTCTTTTGGACCAAAAGTGTAACGAAACTATGTCTTTTGGACTAAAAGTGGAACGAAACTATGTCTTTTGGACCAAAACCAAACATTTTTTGAATTTTTCACAAAAAATGAAAAACGCATCAAACCACAAAGACAAAAAATGTACTTAACTCTCATTTTTATAGTCACTAGTCAAAAAGTCATTTGAAATGTCAACGGTCTCCTTTTTATTCTGCATCCTTCAAGTCTTATCTTCTTTACAAAGTTCCTTAACCATATTTTTCTACCCACGTGACACGGCTATTCCATTTTCTCACTTAATTCCAACATTGATTAATACAGCCCAAGTTATAAACAACGTGAGACGTGACGTGATGACATAATTATGTCTCATGCCTTAAGAGCCATGACGATTCATGATGTTTTTTAAAGCGTGACATAAAGCGGCACAAAATATGAAAATATTTATAAATGTATATATTTTTATCATATTTCAAATATTTTGAGTTTACAAAATGTGTCAAACATAAGGAATAATGTCAAGAAATTATCTTTGCATTTAATTTTTTTCATTTCTATTAAAAACGATTTAATCGAAATTGAATTCAAAAAAAGATTTCACGCATCGCGCCTTATCACGTTTTTCCACTTCTCATCTCACATCATGCCTTAAGCCTACGCCTTAGTCTATTGCGTAACGTGGAGGTCACGCCTTATGCCTTTGCGAGGTCTTAGCGGCGCCGTAACGTGCATTTTAGAACCATGAATAAAACACTGACTTTAAGTGACCATCAATTTTTTTGTCATCTCAATTTTTTTTCTTATACGACCTACATACAATTTTTTAGGCACAGTAAAGTAAGGATGAGCACGGTACCAGTATGGTACCGAACCCCTACCGAATTGTTGGTATCGTTTTTTTCTGAGCATAAAAAGGGGTAGCGGTACTGTACTGAACAGGATTTGGATACCGAAACCGGTACCGGGAAATCGGTACCTATGCGGTTCTTCCCATGTTTTTACACCATAAAAAATTCCAGATTACTTG
>BQNB010026095.1:0-22106 GCA_026074375.1 Tanacetum coccineum
AGAACGAGGCCTGAACTGATGTGAACAGACGTCATTTTATCATTGAGGAACGGGGCCTGAAGTGTTATTTTCAGCAGACGCCATTTTGTCCTTGAGGAGCGAGGCTTGAACTGCTGTGTTCAAACGTCATATGTATGATTTCATCAAACTTGATATGAATGGACTCAACTATTAAGCGTGTTCTCTTGTTGTAAACACGATATCCCTTCGACTGAGTAGAATATCCCACCATGACACATGGATCCCCTTTTTCTTTCATCTTATCCAGATTTTCCCCATCTCTAGTTATGTAGCAAGTGCAACCAAAGATGTGAAGATGTTTTATTGAAGGTTTCCTGTCATTTATGATGTGATATGCCGTCTTTCCATGAGTGGATATGATGATTGATCTGTTCTGAGTATAGCATGCGGTTGCAACTGCTTCAGCCCAAAATGATAATGGAAGCTTAGAAGCTGAAAGCATCGTTCGAGTGGAAGTTTGATGTTCAATGCCTTCTTCTTTGAAATAGGCATGGAGTGTCTTGTTTAAGAATTCCGTACCTCTGTCAGTACGGACAGTAATCACTTGAGCTTAAAGATTGCGTTGAATCATCGTGAGAAAGTCTTTAAGAACTTCTGGTGTTTCATCCTTGGATCGTAGAAAAAGAGTCCAAGTGTATCTTGAATAGTCATCAACAATCACCAGAATATACTTCTTCCCATTGATGCTTGCAACTCGCATTGGACCACACAAGTCCATGTGAAGCAAATTCAGCCTTCCTTTGGAACTTGGAACAACTTTTGACTTAAATGAGCTTCTTTTTGCTTTACTCATTTCACAAGATGAACAAAGTTGATCCTTTACATATTTCAACTTAGGTAAGCCATTCACAACTTCTTTCTTTGAGAGTAAGGTGATGTAATCGAAGTTAAGATGAGAAAGCCTTCGATGCCATAACCATGCTTGAGTTGGTGAAGCTTTAGCCATGAAACAGATTGGAGTTGATGAAGTTGTTTCTTGAAGAGATATTGTGTAGAGATCAGATCCACGACTACCAGTTAGTAAATCGTTTCCCTGAAGATCTCTCACAAAACAAGTAGATTTCCTGAAAGCAACCTCCAAATCAGCATCACAGAATTGACCAACCGAGAAAAGATTGTGATTGAGGCCTTCGACGTAATAAACCCGTTTGATCGTGACATTCCCTTGAATCAGATCTCCATAACCAAGAATTGGAGCAAACTGATCATTTCCAAAACGAACAGTACCAAGAAATTTCTCCACAAAATTACACAAAAGCGTGAGATTGCCCGTCATGTGCTTTGTGCATCCAGAGTCAACAATGAATAGGATGAGTTGTACAATCTGCAAGAGAATTAGAAGACGATGGAACATTGGACAAATTGGATCCTAAGGAATTTGATATCTTCAAGACATTAGTTATCCTAGAGACAATGTCTATAGTGGGACTAATACTTGTTGATTCATCAGCTTTCCTAATCTTAGGCATCCATATCTTTTTGGTCCTTAGCGGCTTTTGTGTCCATGTATATCCTGATGGACATCTCTTAGCTATCCACCATTTCCATTCCTGATTTGTATTCTCATACAACTCCTTATAGTAACTCTTGGATTTCTGAATAGTGGTATCTGATGCAACTGTTTTCTTATGGGGTGTTGCAACAGATTTGTTCGCTTTTCTCTTGGGTTTATAGCCCTTATAGGACTACATTTGGTTCTTAGTACTAGCATTCAGTCTTTCCAGTATCGAGAACACAAGCATCATGTTAGAATTAAACACACATGTTCTACTTCAGCACAAAACAGCATTCACATTCGAAGTTCTGGAGTATGAAACTGTAATCAAGCGTTACAGACTTGTTTTCTTAGAATACTAGAAATCCTTTGATTGGTCTTCTACTTCCTGCTTGTGAACTTCACTTGACTATTGTTTGGCACGACCTTATTCTTTAACTTGATAGCACTTAAGCTGTAGTCTGCTAACACTAGTAGTGTGAATTACTCCTGAAGATTTAGACATGTGAGGATTAGTATTCCTAGAAGCATGAGGCAACTGTGTTGTTCTAGTTTGTGTTATGGTGGAGGCAATTCTAAACATTCATGTTTAGCATATTTGTGTTTCGAACCGCTTGGTTTCTTTTCTGAGGCAAATTATGTTGAGTGACTGGTTTAAACAAACCATCCGACGCATTAGTTTTATTAACCGACGTATTCGTTTGAAAACTTCTTATTTCAAAAGAATTTGAAAAAGGAGTCGGTTTTCCTAAAACTGATGGTTTTGGAATCCGTTGAGCATTTGGTTGTCGAACAACAGATGGTTTATCAAACTGAGTTTCCACAGACTTTCCTTTTGTTACCAGAATGGTTTCTTTAACTCATTTTATCACCATGTTCTTGTCTTGATTTGAGCTTTTCAAATCTTGTATTTCATGGATTGCTCACGTTCTTTTCGTAATACATTTGAGCATTTTTCTTTGCAAAACTGGGTTGTTTTTTCATCTGTTCTTTACAATGTGTAAAAAAAGTTCAAGAGAAATTAAGTTTTTTTCAAGTTTAGCAAAACTCTTCAAAAGCTTATTATGAACTTCTTTGTTAACAGATTCAGTTTGTTTCGAAAGCTTTTGTGCAAGACATTCACATTCTTTGACTTTATGAAGATACAAGCATTGTAATTCAGTATTGCATTTAATCAGGACAGAGAATGCAAATATGAAACATGTAACATCTTTAGACACACATCTTCCCGAGAGTAGGTTAATGTTTGAAAAATCGCCTTTTCTTATTCAAGTTTCTGTCAAGCTCCATTTTCAAGGAATTAAGTACTTAATCGCATTCATTCTCTTTTTGTTCATGAACAAACAATGTCTGTAGTATTGTTTGGTTTGAAAGGGCATTAATGAGTGTTTGACAAAACTTCCATAGTCTTAGCAGTGGGGTTAGGAAAATGCACTACTAGTAAGATTAGACCAAGTTTGTGAAAATTGTTTAAAATGATTGAGTTGTTTGTCATTTCGTTATAAAGTAGTCTACTTTTACTAATGGGATTTTGACGATGGGTAGACAGCCAACGTTTTTGCAATGTTGGGTTTGTCCTAAAGCAAAACGTTTTTCTCCATATTGTCTTCCTAATTTCTTTAGCGCGTTCCAACTGATCAAGATAGGTTTTGGATGGTGGTTTGAAAGTTTCATAAAGACTGTTTTGATATGTGTAATCATATGGTTTCACTTTGTCTTTATCCAAGTTTGATCTACTCTCTTTTTCAAGAGTCACTGTTCTCTTCCCAATTGGGCAAAATCTGTTTGCAGGATCAGATAGTATCATATGGGGATCTATACAAACGAGGCTTTTCAGATTGAGATTTCTTGAAGTACCTTTGGATTAGACAAAGTTGATCTACATTATACGTTGCGCATTGGGTGCTAACATGTGAATGGTACTGGGAATTGACTGATTGCGTTTATAAGAATTTCATTTAAAAACTTTATTTGTTTGTCCAATTTCAATCATCGATTCAATGTTTTTCCTTCCTTACCTTAAATCCGAAATATCCTTAGTCTTCTCTTTGGTTGACCTTCAACTGATGGACCTAGTTAACAGACCTCTTTTGACTAGATCATCGTGTTTCTGATTGACAACTGAATTTCCATAGCGTTTTCGTTTAACCCTCTTGTAATGTCAATGTTCTTTCGAGCTAAAGTCTAGAGTTTCATTAGCTTTGTTGAAGTATTTTATAAATCATCGTTCGGTCTTTAAGGGCCGTGTACTTCTCAAGCTCAGTCCTGTTTGGTTGAAGTGCAAATCAGAGGAATATCACCGACTTCTAGTAGCCTCCCCAGAGCCCTATAGACTCTTAAGGTTAGTTTTTCACTCCTTCGTCTTGTGTTAATGGGATGCGTTTGCTTTCTTTGATTGCTTTAATACCGTTTGTTTTCCTTGTATCAGAGTTAAATTAGCAATTAATATTAGCATGCGCAGCACGCTCATCAACCATTCAGCCGCATTTTGATCACCTGAAAATTTTATCATTACCGTTCATATATTTGATGAATCAGGAATGACATTGCTATCATCCTTCTCCAAAACATTATGTGTCGTTAATGGATTCAGGTTGCTCAGAATGTCGTCTCACATTGGCAAACACATCATTTTCATCATGGTTTTGTACCTGTTCTAGTGGCTGACCAGTAGAACTGGATTCTTCAGGTGAGACCTCCTGAATCTTTGCCATGTAGCTGTAATGTGCTTCCAATTCCTGTTCATCAATCTCTTCATCCGTGTCCTCTAGCCAATCAGCTTGCTCAGCTTGAAGTGGAACACCTTGTTCAGCTTGTTTGCACATCATCATCTTCTCCTTGTGATACGCGTAGTCTTTAACCCGCTTTGGCTTCCTGCATTCCCTGGCATAGTGTCCAAATCCCTTGCAGTTAAAGCACTGTATCCCATTTTGTTTCTGTTGCATACTTGGACATGCCTATGTTAATATTTATATTCACAGTTATTGTCTCTCATAGTATCTTTGGATTTATTCAAAGGACTATCAGTCGTTCAAGGCTCATTCAGGACCTACATTCAGTCTTGTTCCTGGAGTTTGAAGAAGTTCGAAGGTTGTTGTTGGTAGGTTTGTACAGCTTCTTGAAATACTTAGCAAGGAGTGCCAAGTTCTTTTTCATATCCTTGTCCCTCCGAGCTTGTTCTGGATCACTGTCTTCCTCAGAAACGGACTCAGATTGAGGAGTAACTGGTTTGGCGATCTCTTTGCCTTTGTGTCTGGTAGACGCACTTGGTCGTGTGGAAGAAGATTGCATGTATGATGGTGCACTCGATCTTTGAGGTTTTGGTGCCTGATAGTAGTTATCTGAATATGGTTGAGCAGCCGCAAGAAGTGCTAATGGATTTGCACTTCTGGCTAATCTCTCAGAACGGATATCATTAACTTCGTTTTGAAACTGCTTCAGAACGTCAAACAGCTTGTGATATGAGACTGTGTCTATTTCCTGTCTCTGCTTGACCACCGTCACAAATCTTGACCATTCTGGTTGAAGTTGTTGAAGAAATTGAACATTCACTTGCATTGGTGAAACTTGCAAGTTGTTCCTTGTCAACTCATTCATCAGTTTGTAAAACCGGGAGTAATAAGACTCCATGGATTCTCCATCTCTTGAAGTAAACTTCCCAAATTCCCAGAATAGATTGGTCTTTACATCTTGTACGTTCAACGATTCCCCTTGTTGTAGCCTTTCAATGGCTGTCCACATCTCCTTTGCTGTGTTACATGCATCAACAGTTGAGTAAATTTCATCCCCAATACCAGTCAGAATCAAGAAAATAGCTTCCTTTTCAGCTTGAAAGTAAAGTTTGTTCTCTGCTGTCATGTTGTGTATTGTCTCTACTTCTTCATGTGCAGCTACTGGTAGAATGTTCTCTGCTGCTTCAACTGCTGCAATGAGTACGTTCGTAGGTAAATATGGACCGTCAAAGATGCACTTCCTCAGATATTCACCATTCGATTTAGTGTCAAGGTATCGTAGAAAACGCGAATGCCACTGAGAATATCTTCCTGGTCCAAGCATCGGTGGACGCTCTTTTGAACCAGCTGCCATTATATTGTTATGCATTTGGCTATCTGTGGAGGATGTGTTAACTGGAGTAGACATGATGAATGAATAGTTATGAATTATGAAGTGTGAAAGATTTTGTTGGATCTTAAGTGGATATTGTGATTGAAGTTGTGGTTTTGTAAGCAATTCACGTTCACGGGATTTTACACGTCTATGATTAAAACCGATAAATGAATTAACGGGATTTTACAGAATCAATAGAAAACCGTGAATGATTTGATGGGGAATCAGCGGCCAAAAATTTCAGAAAAAACTGAAAAATGTCAATAAATCATAGAAAACAAGCTTTTTGGGCTTTGAAAAATCCTTAACCTGTCGAAGGATGGTTACAGTGTTAGCAACCCGCCGTTAGCAACCCGCCGTTAGCAACCCGCCGTTAGCAACCCGCCGTTAGCAAACCGCTATTTTTGGCAACCCGCCGTTTTTAGCAAACCGCTGTTTTTGGCAACCCGCCGTTGACCTAGTCAAACCGCCGCCTGACAACTTCCTTAAAATCGTGGATTTTGTCCCTTTTCTGTCAAACCGCCACGAAGAATGCAAGTACGAATTTTGCAAGTTTTCACTAAATGAGCTTATTAACCACGAACAAAGGCTAGACCATACAATATTAAGTGTGTATATCAAGTTTAAACACACCTTAACTCGTATTTCTTTGTAAATCGTCCAATATTGAGCAACCCACCACGAAGAACACTAAGCTTTGAAAGCTTATATTTCGAGCTAGGAGCTTGTTTAACACACGAAATTTGAAGCACTCTTACCTTTTGATGTGTAGAACAAGTGAAGAACAAGATTAACCAACAAATAAGCCCAAAATTTTTTTTGAGCCGTGGGTTTTTTGTCACAATATAAGCCACGAATTTGAGCTTGTTTTACCACACGAATCAACCACGAATCCACACGTAGCTCTGATGCCAATTGTAGGATCCCGATAACACTTCACTTCATATATATCATACACGAAATCGGACTAGAAAAGAGAAAGGAGGTGAGTTGTTTAGAGAGAGAAAGAGGAGAGAGAATTGAGAGAGAAAAGAAAAGAGAAAGATTTATTAGAATGAAACAACTAACTTTTTCTATGGTAAGAAAAAGCTTATATACCCCGTCGCGTTAAATGACGCGCGGGATATTTAAACTAGGACCCGGGCTCGGGATTTGCTTGGGATTAAACCCGAAACATATACAATATCAGATTCACTATCGAGCCCGATTCCCGATATTATACTATTACAACATTAACTAATTAAAGACCGAAGCTCCATCGTAGAGTAACCGAACTTCCTTGTTCGACTCAATAAATTGAGGCTAACAAAAATACATTACAGCGTGATCCGTCTCGTTTTTTTCTTCGATTTGAGAGGTCACGGGCCTGAAACGGAGTTACGGATCAAAAGTTATGGCCGTTTTACTGAAACCCTTTTCTTCACACAAAAAAATTCTTAGCAAACCGCTGCCAATTAGTAACTCGCTGTATAGCAACTCGCCGGTTAGCAACCCGCCGTTAGCAACTCGCCGTTAGCAACCCGCCGTTAGCAACCCGCCGTTAGCAACCCGCCGTTTAGCAAACCGCTATTTTTGGCAACCCGCCGTTTTTAGCAAACCGCTGTTTTTGGCAACCCGCCGTTTTTAGCAAACCAGGATTAGTCATTGGGGAGGGGGGTCTAGGGTTATTGGCATATGGTTTAGTGGTTAGAGGTTTAGGAGTTTAGTGGTTAGGGGGTTTGGGTTTAGGGTAGAGATTTTAAAGTTTATGTATATATCACTTGTGATATTACACATAGTGGTTTGAGGTTTTGGTTTTTGGTATAGGGTAGTGGTTAGGGGTTTAGGATTTTTGGTATAGATTTTAAAGTTTATGTATATATCACTTGTGATATTATACCTTGTGGTTAGGGGTTTAGGATTTTTGGTATAGGTTTAGTGGTTAGGGGTTTAGGGTTTTTGGTATAGGGATTAGTGGTTAGGGAGGAGGGTTTAAGGTTATTGACATAAGGTTTAGTGGTTATGGGTTTATGGTTCTTGTATAGGGTTTAGTGGTTAGGTGTTTAGGGTTTTTGGTATAGGGTTTAGTGGTTAAGGGTTTAGGTTTTTGGTATAAGGTTTAGTGGTTAGAGGTTTAGGGATTTTGGTATAGGTTTTAAATTTATATATATATCACTTGTGATATTATACATAGTGGTTGGGGTTTAGGGTTTTTGGTATAAGGTTTAGTGGTTATGGGTTTAGGGTTTTTGGTATATGGTTTAGTGGTTAGGGGTTTAGGGTTTTTGGTATAGGTTTCAAAGTTTATGTATACATTACTTATGTATTATACTTAGTGGTTGGGGGTTTAGGGTTTTTTGTATAGGGTTTAGTGGTTAGAGGTTTAGAGTTTTTGGTATAGATTTTAAAGTTTATGTATATATCACTTGTGATATTATACCTAGTGGTTAGGGATTAGGGTTTTGGGTATAGGGTTTAATGGTTAGGGTTTAATGTTTTTGGTATATATTTTAAAGTTTATGTATATATCACTTGTGATATTAAACCTAGTGGTTAGGGTTTAGGGTTCTTGGTATAGGGTTTAATGGTTAAGGGACATGAATGATGTATACTTTTGGTTCTTTTATTACTTTATCACTTGTGATATTACTTATACGTTGAATACCATAATTTGTGTTACATTATATTGCTTTATCACCTGTGATATTACTCATATGTAGAATATGTCTTGTGTTCGGTTGAACCTAACTCTAATCTCTCATATTATCACACCAATCATCACAGTATCAAAATGTATAAAAAAAATTAATTAGTAAAACACACAAATAATGATTCTCTAATAGTAATACTTGTGAAAACACACGAAAACATATGAAAGCGCACAAAAACAGGAAAGCGCGCGAAAGCGGGAAAAGGCGCGAAAGTTAACGGAACATGCGAAAGCCGGCGTAAATGCGTGAAAGCTGGCGTAAACGCGCAAAAGCCGACGTAAACATAAGAAGACGTGCGAAAGTGGAGGAAAACATAAGAAAAAATGTGAAGACAGATGAAAACAGACGAAAACGTGTGAAAACGTAACAAACCGTGCGAGAACATCTAAAAACGAATGAAAACATGCGAAAACTGTAACACCCCCATTTTTACAATATAGCAGCGGAAGATAATCTAGTGTATTACTTCATGGATACAACAATCATAATCATAGAAAACAACTTTAAAAGAGACGTTGTTGGAAAATTATAGTTATCATTCATTATAATCAGAGTTTTTACAAAATGCAGGTCCCAAAATCTAAAACATCAAGTTTGAATAATAACAGTTCAACCATCTTTGAGTCCATGTCACTCCGTGCCGCAACTTGCTCAATTACCTGAGATAAACATGCTAAAAAGTCAGCACAAAGGTTGAGTGAAATTCATAGGTTTGATAAACAATTTGAACACAATTATTATGAAAATGTTATTGTTATGATCTTGGGTCACATTATTATATACCCGTTATTTGTAATAATTGCAACGAATGCAATTATCATAGTAACCGTGTATTACTGCGTTATTGTCTTGTTTGGTCTGTTTGGTCATGTCTTGTATAGTATAGCCTGGTCTAAGCTCATGGCACACAAACTGACTAGTGTATTTATATACCCAAAATGATGTGATATATATATAGAGAGATAATGGCCCTCAGTGTAGGTAATTGCCATATACCTATGAAATTCAAATATAGTGTGTTTGGTTACCTATCCGGTTAACACAAACAGGATTCGTCAATCCCGATAGATCTATCCACAATATTTGCGTTCACCCGAAAGTGATTAATGGTCCATGATAATGAGGGACTTTTGGCATAATGTAACTTAGATAGTAGCTGTAATAGTGTATCAGGATAGCATATAACTTGTAAAAACACTTGTATTCCTGGTTTAAGCATGTATAAGTCTTTGAAAAGTAATCACATTGTTATAAGATAAACGAGTATGTAAAAGAGTTTGTAACAAGCATGTATCCCCCTCGCGGGTTTATAAAACATGTAAATAAGTAAAGGCGAGGTTATGAACTTCACTAAGTCTTTGAAAAGTAATCACATTGTTATAAGATAAATGAGTATATAAAAGAGTTTGTAACCAAGCATGTATCCCCCTCGCGGGTTTATAAAACATGTAAATAAGTAAAGGCGAGGTTATGAATCTCACCTGATAGGTAGATGTAGTAATTATTCTGAAATGAAAGCTGATGACCTTATCACAATCTTAACCGGAGAATGTTGATATAATAAAATGATAATAGATAGCCACGTCACGCAACCTGAGTAAATATGTTGAGTCTTAGGAAGATTGTACTCTAGAACTTTAGTTTTAAGAGTTATGAGTTTGATTGAGGAGTTTGGAATTATTGTATCACTGTTCGGGCCATCATAATTCAGAAGTCATTCAGTAAACGTTTGAGGAGCTAGGGCACTTTAAATCGTAAACCCAACAACTCAGTCAGAACGTAATACCAAGATGAAACTCCTTAATATGAAGCTCCCTAGTATTGTGATATGATATAATCGGTTTTAAGCGTTTTAATCAATATCTGGAAATGTTAAGCACGTCAAGCGTTAATTAAAGTTATGTCTGGTAATGTTTTGAATGTGTTTTTATACTTTTTCAAAATGTTACATTTTAGACCCTGGGGTTTGAAAAATTGCAAATAGACCCCTAGGGTTTGCATTTTTACGACTTTGGTCCTTCTTTTTTTTTTTTTTTTTTTTTTTTTTTTTTTTTTAACCTTTAAAAGATATACCATGTAAAGATATACCAAGTAAACCTTGGACTTTGGAAAGTGACATAATAGACCCCTATAGTTATAACTTTGATAAAATGACGTTTATAGTCCTTTTAGTTATAAGTTTCCAAAAGTTACGATATATACCCCTTGCATGGATTATAATTACAAAACATGTCCAAATTGCCATGCAAGCTTAGTTTAACATTTCAATAGACATTTATAAGTTATAATAAACTAAAATATGAAGTTTTAACGCAACACAAGTTTAAAATAACGATTCGTTAAGCTAGGAAGCAAAACGGGTCGAATTAGGGTTTCAAAACGTAAACGTGTGGTTTTTAAGATCAAATTCCTTCAATAATCAATAAAGTGGTTATTTTAACATTAATTAAGTATGATAGGATAGATTATAACAACATTTAACCATTATAACATTTAGTTTTAAGAAAAACGCGAAATTAGGGTTTCGGGTGTACGGTTTTGGATCAAAATGGAAAATGAGCATGAATTGAGTTATGAAACTTTAACAAGAGTATATTTAGGATCATATGAACATTATAAGGGTGTAGTAGCAGAAGTAGAACATTCAAAACCTGGGTTTGAGCTTCAAGGATCAAAAATGGTGGAAACGGGTCGTTTCGGGTAGTATTTCCACTCGTACGCCTTGTATCTTGTTCCCGGGGCTTCAAATCTTCAAAGCTTCGCTTGCTTGATCTTCTTATATGATCCTAGGATCATATGGAGCAGAGAATGTTTGCTCAATTGGGTTATAGAAAGAAGAAGTGGGGGATGAGTTAGAATGAAGTATATGTGCTCCTATTTATAGTAATTTTGGAACTTGGTGACTAAGGATGCTAAGAGACCAGGTGAGGACACATGGGGGCCATGACACATGGATCGTTTTTACTTTCATCTTATCTAAATTTTTCCCATCTATAGTTATGTATACAATGGCATACCCAAAGATGTAAAGATGTTTTCATTGATGGTTTCTGTCTTTAATGATGTGATTACGCCGTCTTTCCATGATTCGATATCATGATTGTTCTGTTTTCTGGTTTAGCATGCGACGGTTGCGAACTGCTTCAGCCCAAAATGATAATGGAAAGCTTAGAGCTTGAAAGCATCGTTAAGCAGCCTCATACTAAGTGTACGGTTCCGGTCTTTCGACAACGCCGTTCTGTTCAGGTGTTCGAGGAGTGGAAGTCTGATGTTCAATGCCTTCTTCTTTGAAATAAGCATGGAGTGTCTTGTTCAAGAACTCTGTGCCTCTGTCAGTACGGACAATAATAACTTGAGCTTGAAGATTGCGTTGAATCATCGTGAGAAAGTCTTTGAAAACTTCTGGTGTTTTATCCTTGGATCGTAGAACAGAGTCCAAGTGTATCTTGATTAGTCATCAACAATCACCAGAATATATTTCTTCCTATTTATGCTTGCAACCCGCATTGGACCACACAAGTCCATGTGAAGCAAATTCAGCCTTCCTTTGGAACTTGGAACAACTTTTGACTTAAATGAGCTTCTTTTTGCTTTACTCATTTCACAAGACGAACAAAGTTGTCCTGGACATATGTCAACTTAGGAAGCCTGTCATAATATCTTTCTTTGATAATAAGGTGATGTATCGAGTAGATGAGAAAGTCTTCGATGCCATAACCATGCTTGAGTTGGTGAAGCTTTAGCCATGAAACAGATTGGAGTTGATGAAGTTGTGTCTTGAAGAGATATTGTGTAGAGATCAGATCCACGATTACAGTTAGTTAAATCCATTTCCTGAAGATCTCTCACAAACAAAGTAGTTTTCTGAAAGCAACCTCCAAATCCGCTCACGAATTGACCAATGAGAAAAGATTGTGATAAGGCCGTCGACGTAATAAATCGTTTGATCGGACATTTCTTGATTCAGATTCCTAACAAGAATTGGAGCAAATTGATCATTTCCAAAACGAACCAGTACCCAGAAATTTTCTCCACATAATTACATACAACAGCTTGAGATTGCCCGTCATGTGATCTTTGGTGCATACCAGTGTCAACAATGAATAGGATGGTTGTACAATCTGCAAGAGAATTAGAGGACGATGAACATTAGCAAATTGGCATCATAAGGAAGTTTGATTTCTTAAAGACATTAGTAATCCTTGTGACATTGTCTATAGTCTCGGACGAAGTACTTGTCGATTACATCATCTTTCCTGATCTTTGGCATCCATATTTTTCTATTCCTAAGAGGCTGTTGTGTCAATTATATCCTGTGGACATCTCTTAGCGTTCTACCATTTTCCATTCCTGATTTGTATTCTCATAATCTCCTTATGTAACCTTGGATTTTCTGATAGTTGTATTGATGTTTAAACTATTTTTCTTATGGGGTGTTGCAACAGAATTTGGTCGCTTCTTCTCTTGGTGTGACAGCACTAATAAGCTCTACCTTAGCTTCTTAGTTCTAGCGTTCACGGCTTTCAAGTATCTAGTAACACACGCATCATGATTAGGAATTACACACACAATTTTCCACATTCAGCACAAACAGCATTCACATACTCGATGTTCTGGAATTTGATACTGTATTAACACGCAGTTATCTGACTTTGTTTTCTTAAGAAATATTAGAATCCTATGATGCTCTTCTACTTCCTTCTTTTTAAACTCACTTGACTATTGTTTGCCGGCTTATCTTTAACTGATAGCACTTAAGTTGTGGTCTGCTAACACTAGTAGTGTGATTTACTCCTGTAGATTTAGACACGTGAGGATTAGTATTCCTAGAAGCATGAGGCAACTGCGGTTCTCTGTTTTGTGTTGTGGTAGTGGCAATTCTATACATTCCTGGTTTAAGCACATTCGAGTGTATTTCTGCTTGTTTTCTATTCTGAGGCAAATTCTGTTGAGTGACTTGTTTAAACAAACCATCCAACACATTAGTTTTATTAACCGACTGTTTCATTTGAAAACTTCTCATTTCAGGAGAATTTGAAAAAGGAGTCGGTTTTCCTAAAACTGATGGTTTTGGAATCCGTTGAGCATTTGGTTGTCGAACAACAGATGGTTTATTCAAGCTGGAGGTTTCTCAGACTTTCCTTTTGTTACCAGAATGGAGTTTCTTTAAACTCATTTATCACCATGTTCTTGTCTTCATTTGAGCTTTTAAATCTTGTATTTCATGATATTGTTCACGTCTTTCGAAATACCATTTGAAGCATGTTCTTTTGAAACTTGGGTGTTTTTCATCTGTTCTTTACAATGTTGTAAAAGGAATGTTCAAGAGAAATCGAGTGGTTTTCAAGTTTAGCAAAACTCTTTAAAAGCTTATTATGAACTTCTTTGTTAACAGATTCAGTTTGTTTTGAAAGCTTTTGTGCAAGACATTCACATTCTTTGACTTTATGAAGATACAAGCATTGTAATTCAGCATAAGCATTTAAATCAGACAGAGAATGCAAATATGAACATGTAACATCTTTAGACACACACTCTTCGAGAAGTAGATCATATATATTTGGAGAATTCAGCCCCTTTCATATTCAAGTTTCGTCACTCAGTTTTCAAGGGATTTAACGATCAAAATCTTCATGCAATTTACGTTTTTTAAGTTCGTGTTCAAATCAAAACTGTATTTTGTGAATTTTATTGAAGAGGCTCTGGAGTAAGGTTTTTATCAAAAGTTCACATATAATGTGACTTGTTGCACGCGGAAATAATCACTAGTGTGTTTAAACAAGTTTATCAATAATTTCCCTATATTGATTGATGTTAAATGTCATTTCGTTAAATCTAGTCTACTTTACTATTGGATTTGAAACGGTAGGGAAGCAACGTTTTTTGCAAAGTTTGGTTTTTGTCTCTATCAACGGTTTTCTCCACATTGTCTTCCTAACTTCTTTTACGCGTTCCAACTGATAAAGATACCTCCAGTGTGGGTCCGTTATAAATTTATTAAGGGATATTCTGTATTTGTGTAATCATATGGTTTTCACTTTGTCTTTATTTAATTTTTTTTCTTGAATCTACTCTCATTTTCATTGAGTCATGGTCTCTCCCTTTTTCAGGGGCAAATCTGTTGCATGATTAGAATTATAATTGGGATCTCAATACAAACAGGGCTACCTCCCCCCCCCGGCTTCCCTCTTCAGATTGAGCCTTTTGAGGTTACTACCTTGGAATTGGCAAAAGGTTAGTCTACCATTATATGTGCGCATTTCAGGTGCTAACATATGAATGGTCTGAATTGACTGAGTACGAGTATAAACCTATTTTCATTCAAAGACCTTTAACCTGTTGTCCATTTCAAATCATTTGTCAATTCTTTTTCTTCTTTAACCTTTAAATCCGAAATGAACTTTGTATTCCTTTTGAGATAATTCCAGTTGTGACTTAGTTAAAAGACTCTTTTGACTAAATCATCGTGTTTTTTTATCTAAGAAACAGAAATTTCATTGGATTTTTCTTTTAAAACCTTCTTTAATTTCAATGTCTTTTTAAAGACTAATAGGTCCTAGAGTATCATTTAACTTTGTTTGAAGAAGTCATAATAAAATTTATTGTCCGAGTCAATTCTAGGTTGTAACTCTCAAACTCATTCTGTTTGTCTGAAGTGAATAGACAACTATCCCGACAACTAATTTGCCTCACCTAGAGCACTATTGGTTTCATCAAGGTTAGTTTTGCTTTTTCAATTTCTTGAGTCAATGATGCGTTGCTTTCTTTAATTGCTTTTTAAAATCGTTTTGTTTCTCCGTATCCAAAGTGAAATTAGCTATTAAAATTAGCAAGCGCATCACGGCTCATCAACAACTTTCTTCAGCATTTTGATCAACCTGATTTTCATTAGTCATATATTTGATGAATAGGAGTGACATTCGCTATCATCTCCTTCTCCAAAACATTATGTTGTTAATGATTCGGTTGTCAGAATGTTGTCTCACATTGTCATACACATTACTTTCATCATGATTTTGTACCTGTTCCAATGGCTGACCAGTAGAACTGGATTCTTCAGGTGAGACCTCCTGAATCTTTGCCATGTAGCTGTAATGTGCTTCCATTTTCACTGTTCATTTCAATCTCTATCATCCGTGTCCTCTATCCAATCAGCTTTGCTCGCTTGCAGAGGAACACCTTGTTCAGCTTGTTTGACATCATAATCTTTTCCTTGTGATAGCGTAGTCTTTTAACCCGCTTTGGCTTCTGCATTCCTTTGTATAGTGCCATATCCTTTGGTAGTCTCATTGCACTGTATCCTGTCTGTTGCATACTGATGCATACTGTTTCCTAGCCCCAGCAAACGTCTTGCTGTCCTTTGATTCCCAAACTGCCTTGACTGATTGTCATTGTTATACCTTGGTGTGGTATCCTTTGTCTTGTTTGGAGTTTGAAGAAGTTCAAGGTTGTTGTGGTAGGTTTGTAGAGCTTCTTGAAATATTTGAAGGAGTGCCATATTCTTTTGCATTTACTTGTCCCTCTGTGCTTGTTCAGGATCACTGTCATCATCAGAAACTGAAACTGACTCAAGATTGGAGGTGTTATTGGTGTTGTCATTCTCTTTGCCTTTTGTGTCTGTAGATGCACTGGTCTTGTGGAAGATGATGTTGCATTTGATCTTTGTGGTTTTGGTGCTTGATAGACATTATATGAAAATGTTGAGCAGCCGCAATCAGGGCGGGGGTGGGGGGGTGGGGGGGATTAATGGATTTGCACTTTTTGGCTATTCTCTCAGCACGGATATCATTAACCTCCAGTTGAAACTGCTTCAGAATGTCAAACAGTCTGTGATATGAGACGTTGTCTATCTTTTCTGATTGCATGACAATCGTCACAAATCTTGGCCATTCTGGTTGAGTTGTTGAAGAAATTTGACATTCACTTGCATTGTTGTAACTTGCAAGTTGTTCCTTGGCAACTCATTCATCAATTTGTAAAACCCGTGAGTATCCGTCTCCATGGATTCTCCATCCGGAAGTAAACTTCCAATTTCCCAAAACAGATTGGTCTTTTATTCTTGTACGTTCAACGATTCACCCTGTTGTAGCCTTTAATGGACTATCCACATTTCATTTGCTGTGTTGCACAGCATCATAAGTGGAATAGATATCATCTCCAATACCGGTTATAAAGCAGAAAATTGGCTCATTTTTCAGGATGAAGGTTCTTTGTTCTTAGAGTCATGTTCAATATTGTTTCGACTGATGTATGTTGTGGAACTGCAGGACGACCTTCCGCTTCCTCAAAACAAAATAACACTTGAACTTGTACAGTGGTTGGCACGTAGGGACCACTTAGTATGCTCTTTTTCAGTCCGCCACCATTTGGTTTTGTGTCAATGTACCGTAGAAAACGTGATCTCCATTGTGAATATCTTCCTGGTCCAAGCATTGGTGGACGATCTTTCGAACCAGCTGCCATGATATTATTGTGCATTTGACTATCTGTTAAGGATGTATACTGGAGTAGACATGATGAATGAATGGATGTTCAACTATGAAAGTGTGAAAGTTTGTTGGATCTTTATATGTGGTATATGATGTGATTGATGTTGTTGTGTTTTTTTTTTGGTTATGTATGCAATTCTCGTTCACGGGATTTTACACGTCTATGATTAAAACCGATAAATGATTTAACGGGATTTTACAAAATCAATAGAAAACCGTGAATGAATAATCGATTGTTGTTGAGGTTTGTTTCTTGTATGATTAATGCAGTTTAAGTCCTTGTTGATGGTTTTGGATTTGGTTTATGGTTTGATGATTTGTTTGGAATTCGGCGCAGTTGGATTATGAATTTTTTTTTTACCTTATTACCAAAATCTAAATTTGGTGTAAAAATAAGCTAAAAAGGCTATAGAAAAAAATTATATTTTACTTAATTTTTCCCGCCAAAAAGTGTCGCTAAAAAGGTGTCGACCGAAATTTTTTTTACCCTATTACCAAAATTTGAATTTGATGTAAAAATAAGTTAGAAAGGCTATATAAAAAATTACATATTACTCAACTTTTTCCGTAAAAAAGTATTTTTTTTACTCTAAAAAAAATGTCGCTAAAATTTTTTGAAAATTAAATCGCCGCTAAAAATATAAACCAAACCGCCGTGTATTAAACTCAAACAGCTGCGAAGTTTGACAACTCGCCGCTCTAATTAAATAAGCAAACAGCCGTGAACCTCGACAACTCGCTGCCAATTAAAATAATGAGCAAACCGCCGTTTTTACTAGTAACTCGCTGCCTAGAAATCCTTAACTCGCCGTGGAATAAAAGGAGCAACTCGCCGTGACTTATTAACTCGCCGTCACATTAAACTAGAGCAACTCGCCGTCTGTTTTCAATTTGGCCATAGTAACGTTTGAATTTGCTTAATATTATAATCAAGTCACCGTATACCTGCTCAACTCGCCACCTAAAAGGCAACAAGCCACAAGAATGGCAAACCGCCGGCTGATAAATATTATTATTATACTCAACTTGCCATTGACCAAGTCAAACCGCCGCCTGACAACTTCCTTAAAACGTAGATCTTGTCTCTTTCCTGTCAAACCGCCACGAAGAATGCCAAGTACGAATTTTGCAAATTTTTACTAATTGAGCTTATTAACCACGAACAAAGGCTAGAACATACAATATTAAGTGTGTATATCAAGATTAGACACACATAAACTCGTATTTCCTTGTGAATCGTCCAATATGTAGCAAACCTCCATGAAGAACACACAATAAAATTCGAACCTTATATCTTCGTTTTTGATCTTGAGGCTTGAGGATCACTTGTAGGAGTAACAATGCTTCTTCCTTAGCATGTATAACACGAGAAACACCAAGATTAATCAACCAATTAAGCCCAAATAAGCTTTTTGAGCCGTGGGTGTTTAGAACCAAAAATAAGCACGAATTTGATTCTTTTAACCACACAAATCAACCACGAATCCACACGTCGCTCTGATGCCAATTGTAGGATCCCGTTTAACACTTCATAACACGAATCAATCACGGATCAAGAACTAGAAATGAGAAAGAGAGATTGAGTTGTTTAGAGAGAGAAAAGAGGAGAGAGAAATGAGAGAAAAAGAGAAAAGATATTATTTGATATTTTTAACAACTAACTCTTTTCTAAATAGAAAAGAGTTTATATACCCCGTCGCGTTAAATGACGCGCGGGATATTTAACTAGGACCCGGGCTCGGGTTTTGCTTGGGATTAAACCCAAAACATATACAATATTAGATTAACTATCGAGCCCGATTCCCGATACTTTCCTATTACAACGTTAACTAATTGATTGACCGAGACTTAAATAAATAATGAACGAACTTCATGTTCGACTCAATATTTTGAGGCTAACAGAATTATTGCCCATCGCACTCCTCCCTACACGCCTCAAAATAATGGAGTGTCAGAGAGGAAAAATCGAACACTGCTAGATGATTGCACTTTAACATACATATAATATATATATAATATAATACTTTTAAAAGAGTAATTAAGAAAATTACCAAGTTACCCTTAATAAAATTCACTCTCAAAAATATATATAATATAATATAGAATACGTTTATTTAACCGGGTAAGTATGATCACCCGGGTCTTTTCCCCAACGACTAGTGAAATTGAAACCTCGTTTAAGCTTGGATTCTGATTTGAATGTAGCAAAGATATTTTTGATGATCTATATCTATTAATTAAAGAGCAACAATAAAAATTGGACAATTAAAAACAATTTGAACAATTAAACAATTACGGAAATCAAATAAAACGCGACTAATACAAATAGACTAAAATTTAACCCTAAAAATGTAAACTAAATTTCTAAACCTAAGATAGGACAAAAGAAAATTTTAGGAAAAAGAAAAACAATTTTTTTTTGATTATTTTTGAATTTATTATGAATTAAAAACTAATTTAATCTAATTAAATCTTAAAAAATAGCAAATTAAGTACTAAAAATTTGGAAAAATGATTTTTAAGCTTAAAAAAGTCTAAAATATTATAAAAGCAAAGAAAACTATTTTTAACTATTTTTATTTTTAAAATTTAAAAATAAAAGCTCAAAAATGAAATTTAAGATCTAAATAGTGTAAAAATGATTTTTCTAGATGTAAACCTTAAGCTATTTTTTATAAAACTAAAAATTATTTTTTTGTATTTTTCTGAAACTTTTTTCTATTTTTTATGTATTTTTTAAGATTTTACCTTTCGAAAAATGATTAAAAATAAAATAAAAGCTAGAAAAATCTGAAAAATTCAGGAAAAGTCCTAAACACTAGCAGGATTATAAGAAAAATAAGAAAAACCCAATTGATTAACAAATAAGCCCTCAAATGAGCTTATATTGCTACGGCTTATTATAAAAAAAGAAAGTTAAAACGTGTATACAGATTAAGTGGTGAGAAACAATGACGGATGAGCTATTGAAGCAAATTGGTTAACACGTTGGTACTATAACTGAGAGGTCGTGGGTTCAAGTGTGGGCAACACCCTTTTTTGCCATTTTTTTTATTTTTTTGACTTTTTGAAAAAACTAAAAGAACAAAGTTGTAGAAAACACTTTTTAAACAACTTTAATAAAAGAACTATAAGCTGAACAACTGACTAATAAGCTCAATATCAGCTTATCAATAAGCTGTCACAGGAAGTGGGTGTTTGGGCTTATTCTCACTTAAGAGCTTGTAACAAGCTCATTTTAAGCTCAAAATGAAAAAGGAAAAGTGTTCTAGAAATCTTATAAGTTGCTTAATCTATGAATGAAAAGAAACTTAAGCTGAGAGTACTTTTAAGTAACTGAAATTGAGCATAAACTAAGCAAACTCAGAAATCCAAAGCAATAAGCAAAAGTTCAAATAAGCTAAAATTCTTAAAAAGCAACTTTAGACTTTAAGCTATTGAGAACTGATAAAGCTACTTATAATCTATCTATTTAAGCTATAAAAACTAGGATCATAAGCTAAGATTAACAAAATAATAATCTACTTAACTAACCTACTGTTTTTTGGCTTTTGAGGTTTTTTGAGTGACTTTTGACAGCTGAATTTAAACTATGCTAATAAGCTAGAAAGTGAAATTTAAGACCTAATCTTTATTAAGCTATAACTAGACCTAATCCTACTTTAATCTAAGAACCTAAGACCTACTTATACTTAACTAAAACTAGACTAAAAGTGACAGCAGTACTAACTTAAAGTTAGTACTGCTACACTTTGCACAAGTGTAAACCAAGAGTGCAGGTTACCAAAAGGGTAAACCTGCACTTGAACACACTCTAATAGAGTGTATAAACACAATGCAAGCAAGATCTAAGCCTTGGAGGGCTTAGATCAAAAATTTCACAAGTGAAATTTAGAGAAAATTTCCCCTGGTGCTAGAAACACTAAATTAAGCTCAAATTTTCTAAATATCTAAATCTAACCTATAAGAACTCATTACCTATTGATTTTAACTAAATTCAAAGCTGACTCACAAAGGTTTGCTCAAAAATTTTGACTTTTGATAGTCAAAATAGCTTAAACCAAACACCCCTTTAAGACTATGACAGTTTTGATTAAGCTACTAAATGTGAAATCTAATAAACAATTGCTTAATACCAGACAATTATCAGATTAAAACAACTTTAATGAGCAAGAATTAAAAACTAAATAAGCAATAATCTAAGACTTAAGCTAATTTACCTAAATAAACAATTGCCTATTTTTGGTTTTTTTAAGGTTTTTAAGACAAATATATGTAAATCTATGATTCAATCTAAGAAAGTTAAAAACAGATAAACAACTAGGATGATTAAGCTAGATAAAACTTAAATAAACACTAATAAGCAAAGAGATTAAGCAAATAAGCAATGATAAGCATATAAGCTATAACTAAGCAATTCAAACTGAAATTATAAAAAGATGAAAAGAGAAACTTACTTGAACCTTTAGCTAAACAAAAGGACCATTTAAGGCAGCTACAAGCTCCTTAGCTTATTAATAAGCTAGGGTATAAGTCCTTGGGGATCCTTCCATTTTAGATCCCCCTTCCATAAGCTTATAAGTCCAAATCCAAAGGTAGTTAGAATTTAGACTGATTTTACAGGTTTAGAGTATGATTAAGACCAATTAAACTCAAATCAAGAGCTTATAGACTCTTGAGAGCTTATTAGAGCTTATAAGGGCTTATTGAGCTTTAGCTTAATTCTAAATAAAAAATGAGAGATTATGAATTAGAGAAATTTTTAGAGATTAAAAACAACTGCATTTCATTAATAAAAAGTTTGCTTACAATATTTAAAAGGAAATTACAAAATTTAAAGTAAAATTAAGCTAAAAACTAATCCTAAAAGCTATGTGTGTGTGTGTGTGAAAAGTGAGGCTCTATTTATAGCCAGCTAGGGAAGATTCTAGCCCTCTTGCCTTGCTCCAATCCTTAATCCTGTCCATCAAATCTTCTAATCATTGGAGGAGCTATTGTAAGCCGTTTGATCATTGTGTGCACTCAAGGATTGCCAAGCTGTCATTCCTTGATGTGACAACTTGTGCTTCCTTTGTGAGTGAGTTTAGTGTAAAACCCACGTCTTTTGTGTGCTTTACCATTGTTGACGTGTACTTGAGCTAATGAATCCCTTGGAAAGACTGATTTAACCCTAGCCTTGCACTTATGAGCTCTTTAATTGACGTCCTTAGCCCTTAATTTGAGAAAGCCCTCTCGTTTTATCCCTGGTAAATCGCGAAGAAGATAGGTGAATAGTAAATAGGTTTCACGCTCTTTTTTTGACAG
>BQNB010026095.1:23394-41312 GCA_026074375.1 Tanacetum coccineum
TATTTTTGCTATTTTTGGTCTGTTTTGGGTTTATATTGGGCTATTTTAGGTACAAACGGATATGTGTATTCTACACTTATCATTAACTCTTCGAGTCAATGATGAAGCCATAACGTTTAATGTCGGACACACTTTGAGATACTCCTATAAATATGATGAAGAATCAGTTAATCGAATCGATGTCATAGATGTTACATGTGAGGAGTATGCTCAAGAGGTGCTTGGATTTTCGGATAGTTCTAAGAATGGAAATCCCACTCCGTCTTTAGATCCTATCATTACTAACAGAATAAATGCCTGTGAAAACCATGATGAAAATTTGAAATCTTATCAAGAGGTTTCGATAAGATCAAGAGAATTTAGAACAACACTCTGTCTGTTTTCGTATGCGGTGACATTTCTTTTCATGTGTTGTTCTTGCTTTTGAAGCACACGACATATAATTTTATTTTTTCAAGTATACGATTTCTCAATTCTCTCTTTCTATTTTTCCTTACAAATCTCTCTTTCTAATTTTCATCATCTTCACTAACAACATATGAAGAAGAAAAATTTAATCTTTGAAAGTTTTCAAACATTGTAAAGACACACCCCCTTCACATATGCCAAGAAATATTTTTAACATAAAGTTTAAAATGCGAAAATACGAATATGTGAAGGTGATATGTAAACCATTTTCCATTTTCTTTTCTTTCTGAAAACTTTTCAACAAAAATTTGTGGACACTCCCCCTCGAAAATATCATATCTTTGTTAAAACATTCTTGAAGGAGTTCCTCTTTGCACTTCTGAGTCCTTTTATGGGACTAACAGACCCACGTATCCCTTGGACTGAAGGACGGACCCCAATCTAAAGGGATTTGCAAGGATTTGACCAGAACCCAGTTTGGGATTCTTGGCCTATAAATAGAAGTGTCTTGTTCACTTGTTTTTCAACCAATTCTTATGCATTCTTCTCTGCATTATAACATCATTATCTCAGTCATTGATCATCATTTTGTGTATATAATCACATCGTGAAGTGATTCATCATTTATAGAGTCGTACGAAGCAAGCATCGTACAAGCATACAAGAAGTTGAAGCCTCAAGTTCATTGAAGCTTACTCTCATACTTCTAGATCTGAATTGTGTATATATTCAAAAGCATTTGTGTTTGTGTTATACATCTTTGTTTTGTGAAAGATCAATGAGATCTAGGTTGGATTCACCTCGAATTAAAACTCAGTATTTAGCTTAGAGCCGGATAAAGCGTAAGCAACGTTAGGTTGGTTCTACCTCGAACTAGAACTTGGTATTAAGATTAGATCCGAAAATAGTGTAAGCAATGTAGTGAAGGTTTCTCCACCGGTGAAGGAGCTTGTTGACATAGTTCATTGAAACTCTCGAATCGGATACTCGGGGAGTGGAGTAGGGCGAGAAAACGAGTTTTCGTAGCCGAACCACTATAATTACTCTTGCATCGGTTTGATCTTTCCATTTTTTTTTTTCATTATAGTCTTTTGTTATTTTATTATTTATTGATTGTTATCTATACCACGAGATCACATACATAAGTTTTGAATATATATTTTAAAAACGGTTAAGGCTAATCACCCTTCTAAGTTCCACAATTGGTATCAAGAGCTACGTTACACAAGATTTTTAAAATATATTGTATTTTAAAACTTGGATTGATCCATGCATTTCGAAAACTACAAAGAAAGACGATCTATGCAATGACCACCTCTTTTTGGATTCAACGGATTTATATATTGAAAAAACCGTTTTGAACTTATTTAAAATCTGATAATATAGATCTTTGGTATATTATGTGTGATGGTGATTATGTACGTTAGAAATGTCACCCTGGGTCAGGATGAGGTTATACCACGTAATAGGTATTAAGATGAGCATAAGAAAATGCTTGCAAAAAATAATGAAGCTAAAATGATGTTTTATAATGCTTTACCTAAGAAAGAACATGAAAGAATTTTTATGTGTAAAATCGCATACGAAATTTGGCAAACATGAATCTTTACCCATCAAGGAAACTCTCAAATCAAGGTTAAGTATGTAAACTAGTAAAGAAGTTAAACCTTCTTTTTGAAAAGCATGTCTCAAGCTACTTATTCAAAATCACGTTTACGAAAAAGTAAAACGCAGAAAATCAATTTTCAAGTTATATTTGTCAAGAGCAATGCTAGATCCACAAAATTCTTACAAAAATATATCCACAAAATGATTTGTCAATTAAGCATGGAGGGTAAAAAGGTAAAATGAAAGATTATGAAGCAATGTGATTGGACCAAAGCCATTGCCAAGTCATTATGTGGATTATTTTTTGTAAACTCTTTGTGAGTGTAGCATTTCTCATTTGTCAAACACCTCAATGCAGATTAATGTGTTTGCAAGCCGTGATAATCAGATAATCTAGTTGCAAACACAACCACAAACAAAATTGATAGAGTATACTCAGAGGAATTTTTAAAACATTATGCAATGTGATATTGAATATTTATTTTAAGATAGAGTGATTATAAGTGTCCAACATAATTAGGTAGATGTGCCATCTTGTTCCTACTTATGTCCAGTCCGGTATGACTCGAATAATTCCTGATGATACGATTTACATATGTACAATCGTAGTGTTTTTCATGTTATACTACTTTTTCTCGAATTATATTATACTTCTATTGACTTTGCAATACTGTATGTACTGGTATTCGAAAAGGAATTGACCTAATCCATTAGCTTAAATAAATACTCTTAACTTTTATATTTAAGGTCCCGTCCTCACAAAATCATTTACTCTGTTGTTAGTTCAAAAGTAATCATAATATTCTATCTAGTGATATGTCACAACTCAACTTCCATTCAAATATCTTGTGCGCTTAAATTAATAATACCCACGTTTTGGGAAACAGTATATGTATGATTCACAAGTTATCAAATTCACTCTATGTTATTAGCAAGAAAAAAAAACACACCATCCGTCATCGTATAAAATGAATGTACAAATCGATTGTTTTCACAATCAACTTTCTATTGTCTATATTTGTTATCATAACTTAGCAATCCAAAAACTTTTAACAATGCCAGCTTTTTTATCAAGGAAACTCTCATCTTCATGATGGAATATTGTCAATCATATAAAAAGCAATGTGTCCATGTTTTTTTTTCCAGAGGGTGTTACTAGCGTGTGCTTCAGAGATTAAATAGGCATTATATCGAATTCAATCTTTATGTTAGAATTGTGTTTAAAAAAAATAATAAATAAAATAAATAAATAAAAACTTTTATTGACCCGCATGTTAGTTACTTGTAAAATTGTTACCGTCTACTTTGAATTATTATTTTTGAACGGCTATTTTATTATAAGAAACACTAGCAAGAAGCTAGCAAATTACAAGGAGATAAGATTTGGGTTTTTAAGCCAATAAGTAACGTGTCAGACACTTATTTAAGGTATCTGTCACGCAGTTCACGTCATTGCCACGACATCAAAAGTATGATAATAGCACAAATTTTGAAAGTTGGATGGGTATCTGTGATACATTTAAAGTTCACAGATCTGAGCAACGGCTTCAAAGCGAAAAGTACGTTGAGCTATACATGCATTAAACCCAAAAATAAATAAATAAAAACTTTTATTGACCCGCTATGTTAGTTACTTGTAAAATTGTTACCGTCTACTTTGAATTATTTTTTTTGAACGGCTATTACTTATAAGTAAAACACTCAGGCAGAAAAGAAAGCTAGCAAATTAACACAAGGACAGTATAAGATTTGGGTCATTTATAAAGCCAATCAATAATCAAAACATAACCGTCTACTTTGAATTATTAATATTTATTATTATTTTTAATTTGGAATAGCTTATGCATTAAAACGCGGTCTAAAAAGTTATAAAACTTTATTCGGGAATAAATAAAAAATCGTTGTTCTCATCAAACTTCCCAATTTTTCAAAAAAGTATTGTAACTTTAATTTCTAACTGATTTTAGAAAATGAATGTATATTTTCTACTAAATCGTGTAAATTAAAGATAAAAGTTAACAATATTGGCTAATTTACAATGCAATTTTGAACACCTCTTCATTAATTGAGATATATTTTTTACATTACACCCCGTTGTTTGTGACGACGGTAATTGTACATATGTCGTTGATAAAGATACTAATGTCGTATAAATTATAAATGGAAAATGAAAAAAAAAAGCAAATATAGTTACATATGTTTGTGTATGTAATATGTAATTAGGATGATTGGTATAAAAAAGCAAGTGTGCATTCTCAAAAATAATTCATAAACAAAGCATGCCATGAGGGCAATAGTTACTTCTTTTCGCCACATATATTCATTTAAATATTAAATATGTGATTAATATAAAGAATACACTACCATTCAACCACAATAGCACAAATAGTAGCTAACCAAATAAAGGATGGTTATCCATTATTCGAAGAAAAGAAGGTTGCACTTTATGTAAGAAGATGAGAGGTTATATGAGTCATTTCAGATTTTCACTTGAAACACGAAGTATGCATATGTAATTATTTATGTAGTATACGTACGGCAATTAAACAAAAATCGCCTGATCGATGTCCAGCGAAGTGTTTGATTGTTTGTATATCATACATGTACAAAATTTTTACAGAAATTATAGTACGTAAATTGTATCACCTGGAAATATGCAGTTAAGAAAATGATACCGTAAAAGTTTAACTGCGACAAAATCTATTCTGATATATGACCAACAAATCGTTACAAAAGCCCTTTAAGTTGAAGCAACTATTGAAAGGAAAATTACTAATCCCTAGTATGTTTAATTCATTTCGCTGACTTTTTATATCTAGAATTAAATTGGAACATGTGGTAAAGCTAAATACAAATAAGATAATTATAGAAAGTCCAAATTCATTGACATATCAAAAGTCCAAATTCATTGACATATCAAAGTAGTATTACTCTAATATACAATTCACAAATGGTCGGTGGTACTGTAGCTGTTACAGTGCTTGCTACATTGCTACGGTACCGGCCCAAAAATCTAGTCCAAAATCTGGCCCAAAGTAATTTTTTTTTTACAAAACAGACTCTCAACTTTTAATTGTTTACGACTTTTTTACATAAATTAAAAAAAAAAGGCCCCTCAAGTTTCTTTTATTCGCCCCCCGCCGCAACGCGCGGGTTAAATTCCAACTCGTTAATACTCTTACGCAACTAATGACATTTTTTATATTCATTTCATCCGTTCAGGGTGAGTTTTTGCCAGGAAATGTACGTGACCTAATCGAGTATTTTTGCAACGGTTTCCAACTTTTTTCCTGATCACCCTAAATGTGTATGTACAAACTATTTTTGAACTCTATGCCTCATACGAATAGCCGCATGGACAGAACCAGGACCAAATATGACCGGGTGCATAATTTTTTTGAATCGTAATACTAGAAACACATTTCGATAGACCGGGTGCATTTAAGATGACTTTAGGAAAAATTGATGTTTTTTACAAAAAATAACACTGCATCTAAAAAATCTATAAGGTTCTCGGGAACCCGCGAGAACCCCCTGGTTCCGTCCCTGTGAATAGGTCAAATGTCTAACCAGTAACAACAAGGCCACTTTGACGGTTGTTATTACATACTCTTACAGTCCCTTTCAAGAAAATCATTGCATACTCTTACACAATAATACTCAATTGTTATACACGTAAAACATAACAAAAATGAATAATGAATAATCTATTAACAAAGTGTTCTCAAGAGTCAAGACCCCAAAAAGCCCAATCTATCTAATCAACTTATTAGATTGATTTAAAGCATGGGCTAAATAACCTGACTAGGCCCATTTCGTTAGGTCTTCATGAATACGGAGTATATAAGTTTTGAACATTACAAAGACTTTAACCAGTACGTGTTTCAATGGCCTTTATTTATATAGCGGAAGTCTGTAAGACTACTTTTAGTGGTTTATCCCTCATTGCTTTTCATTTTAGCGTCAATTCAATCTTTCTCACCTTTTATCTTTATTGATCAACACTAGGCATTTTATTAAAATACTCATTTTAAACAAACATATCTTACAAAATACATCACACACACTCACAAATGCGATAATTAAATAATAAAAACCCCATAAGGGCTCACCTTTTGCACAAAAGCTCATAGGTGATGGTCACCTTTTCCTTCGTTTCTGACCTTGGTCACGCGTGACATTTCATCCATTTAATGAGCTTCACTCGTGATCACTACAAGCAGCCTAACATAACACAACTGAAAAATTATCAAGACTTTGGTAGTGTTTGATGATGACTTAAAAAGACTTAATTCATAAATTGGTAAGTTTAACAAGTCACTGATTAAGTGTTTGTTTAGTGCTTAAAATAAATTGACGACTTTGTAAAAAAAAACCATGCGAGTAAATGTTTTCAAATTAAATCATCATTTTTATTTTATTTTTACATATTTACTCTCCCACTACTTTTATCCAACTAATTATGTATTTAACACTTATTTCATATTAAAGGGTATAACGGTAATTTCTTTAATTCAGACATTTTATTTAACACACAAAACAAACAACCATGTATTCATCTACAAAAACAGATAATATATATAAAAAAAATCACTTTAATTTTACAAGACTTAATAGAAAAACTAAACAAACAGGCTCTTTGCAAATTTAAAGTAACATATAACAGGATGTTAATAAACTGTGTTTTTACTTAATTAAATTAATTAGCTATTATTTTATCTATTTTGGTCAATAAATTTATAGAAACAAGTTAGTAAACTCGCACTTCGCTGCGGGACGGTTAGCATATTTGCTTGTTCCAAAATATCAAAGCTACAGGTTAGCCTATCTGGTTTTTGTACAAAGGCATAGGTCACATCATATTTGCTCATTTGAAAATAACATAGAGCTTGTTGTTTGTATGCATATTACAACAAAACTGAAAATAACAGTCTGCTTTCTTCTGCAAATTCCTTGGGTTTTTTCCTTTCAATGTCAACCAACTTTTTATGCTCATTAGCTCTACCTTGTTCAGATTTCAACATTTCTTTCAACTTATCAACGCTTATTTTTCTCAATTTCTGTTTTCTTAGTCTCGATATCTGCTCGTTTCTTCTCCTTATCAAGAAAACTTTTAGTGCTCGGTTGTTTTTTCTCTGACTTTGCTTGTTATTACTGTTATGTTTTGGCCATCGGCATGTTGTAATTCCCAACCTAGACTCTCGATTTGCTGCATCAACAAATTATATGTAACATTATTATTTCAATAAGGAACATCATAATTTACTTTAACCCACGACATGCGATCTAATCAATGAATGATGTGATCTAATCAATGTCACACGCAATTGCAAACTCATATGTGAATACCCAAAGGAACATAAATCATGCCAAACAATATGCAGTTCATTGTATTGAATATTTGGGTCCATTATCTGGTACTATGTCAAGATTGCGACAGACATCATTAGAGAACTTAACTAATGTTTACAGCTACACAGCTTTCTTGTAATGAGTATATAACATAATCCATTGACGCTATAACTTTTACCTTCGGCTAGCACTAAAAAAACATGCAGCTCTTACTATTTAGTTGTACATTTTGACCCATTACTCAAATGCGAGGAAGTAAGCTATACCCCTTTTTACATAGAATCTATATATGCAAGTATAAAAATGATAGGATTAAATTACCTGTTCATTTGCAGTTGGAGAAAGTCCACCAACATAAACCCATCTAGCATGTCTAGTGGCCTGAATCGCAGTAGCATTTGTTAGAACTTTCATAGTCCAAATAAAAGAAGAAACAAAAACTAAAGATATCAGTCAAGAATTTATATATGACAAAATCACAGAGATATAGAGTAACATCGACCACTCAACTGGCTTCAAAAAATCCAGCACTTTTCACTAATCAGTAATTTGAGAAAAATTCTAAAATTTTACATGTACCAACCAAATGGAATTTTTTATCGATGTTTCAAGCAGCTGATGATAAAAGGGCGCATTTTATAAAATAAGCAATCATGATATAAAGGTGTGCTGGACTTGCTTATTTAAGCACTTATCAAAAGCAGATTTGATTGTTTTGATAAGACTGTATTTAAGTAGACAATCACTTCATAATAAGCAATACCTAACACGACCTGATTAAAAGTATGCTCGTTCCTAAAATGGAGTCTATAAAGTGAGTTCTTACGTTTGCAATTTGTTATTTTCTATGTTGGTATGACTCGACGCAGTCGACTCTTATCAAATGAAACCCGAAGTCCCAAATGACAAATATGCTAAAGGCGTACTGGTCTAGATATAATGGTCTGGAAATTAATGCCTGACCAAGTAATGGTCTGGAAATTCATCATTTGATAGAGTCTAGAAATAACAAACATGAAATAATGGTCTGGAACTGAAAGAATGCTGGTTCGAAATTTTATATCAGATTGTAGCAGCATTTATATCAGAATATAGTAGCATTTGCAAGAGTATGTATTTGTCCCCTATCCCCGTTGCGTTGTTTCTTGTTCGAGTCCTAGATATGTGTTCTGTCGGCAACTTACTTTTGCCAATGCGCGTTGCTACTTGCTCTTGGGGCAAGGTTGGGCCGTGTTGCTGTACAACAAAGAGTATATAAATCATTTTTAGCAGTTGTTAATAACGGAAGTATTAAAGTGAGATCAAACCCCTCAAGTTATGGCACGTATCAAACTTACTCTTGTCAGACACTACATGAAGATATGGTTCGATTGCGTTATATGATTTAAAACTCGATTATTATCCTCACTACATGTTAGTCATTCGAACTTACTTCGCCACTGATGCATCGCCAAGTTTGACTATAGGAGTTAACCAACCATCATCTCCTTCGTTAAGCTCATCCACCATCTTCTTTAGCTTCTGCCTTTGAACCTCAGCCGGTGTCAGATGGTGGTTGTTGGCGGCTGGGGTGACACTGCTTGAACTTGGTTCGGCATCAGATTTTGGTTTCTTCGGCTTAGTGGGCTTTGCTTCTGATGCGGGCTTTGTTTTTTATGAGGGCTTGTCGCATGTACTTGTAGGCGGTATTGCATTCAGTAATGCTACTCCTACATGTGCCTGAAAACACAAATAAACATCAAATCTTAACGGTTAAATCAAACATAAATAGAAATGAGCAGGGTAAAGATAGGCTGAGTAAGATTTAGGGTATAACAGGTAATTTTCTAAAGAATCTTATTGTTAGAATATAAGCAAATAATTAGTGTGTCAAGTATAGTTACAATATACTACTTCAATAAGAATCTTATTGTTAGAAAGCAATGATTTTTAAGAAGTTGTATATGCTTATGCATACACTTAAGGCAACTTTCAATACGTTCGACCATTTGACCTCTTCTTTTTCAGTTATTTATTTGTGTATATATGTTTGAGCCGTTATAGAAAGAAAAAAATGTAACCCAACCCAGCCCAGATGACCATTTATGAGCAAGTGCGTAGAAATCCCCATCTCTAATCAGAAGCCACCACAATTATACCTGTTTCAAAGGTCTGACATCGTTAGTGCCATCACCACACATAAAAGTAATCCTTCCAGATGATTTAAAAGTAGTCATAATGAGTTCTTTTTGCTCTGGTGCAACCCTTGCAAACACCTGATATATAAAATTGCTTTGTTAGCATAACACCATTAGAGTTAATAATCTGAAATTTTTAGTTTTTTATTGCAGCGACTTCTAAACTGACCCAAAATATTTAGAATATAGTCCCTTTCATGTTCACGCTCATAACTATGTGTTAGTGGCAGTGGTATTAGACCACCCAACACCAATTACATAAACAATAACCCGAATATTGGTTTTTGACAGGGCTTTAGGGATATCATGGTCAGCGTCATAAAGACGGATATGGGTCAATTTATGTTGCTGCAAAAATGCAACTGAACCCACGTATTGAAGCGATAATCTAATAATCAGTTACTATTGCTCATGTATACTATTAGATGTTAACTGTTTCTGAGTATTCGATTTACGGGTCACTTTTACATGTAAATCTTCAACTTCATCAAAAATTTCCAAACAATCAAGTAATTAATCATAACATCAGTAAGCAACAACACATATAACTAAATGATTATCTACTTTTACTTGTTGTTCTAATCACATAACCACTTCAAAAACGCATGTCGTACGCTTGCTCAGCTAACGATAAGGTTTCTTAATTAAACAGCTTATTGCGTTTTTATACAGCAGATAAGCATGTTGGAAATGTTTGAACTGCTTACCAAAATTCTTTAGTCCGTATCTTAATTTCTTACTCCAAACTTTTCACTGTGGCGAGCATCACACGGCTCGCATTCCTGTCAAGGTTTAAGGTTTACATGCATTTCAGTTCCTAACAAAGCTGAAGAGAAAAAAGAAAAAAAACATTTCAGTTCTCGACTAAAATATCTGAATGTTAAACATGTTATCTTAAGATGCAACTCATCGCGTAGTAATTACCTGACGAATCAGTGGTTTAAAACTCAGCAAATCTTGCATAATGTCATAGACATCTTGTGAGGCTCAGATTGGTCAATGATTGAAAAAAGCGGAAACATCCGGCATGGCTGCAAACTTAATCGTTTACCCTGCCAAAACGCATACATTCATGGATTTAATTAACAAAGATGTTCAAATTCATCACAGCCTCTTTTCGTTCATAGTTACGCTTTATAGTAACTACATCAGTATAAAAAAAAGCATGAGGAAGCCAAACATAAACAGATGCACGCAAACATCAGTATACGCAAGCGAGCACCACCATACCACTATTTCTCAGGCTACCCGTGATACTCCCATTTAACCTCAATTTTTTTTAACATGACGATGAGATACAAAAATGAGATTAATGCAAATGTATCAATGAGGCTCAAGGAGCTTAAGAATTGGAAAAAATAGACGTCCACCATGGCTGCAAATCAAATAATTTGCCTAGCCAAGACGCGGGCAGTCATAACTAAGCGAACCTCTCCGGATTCATCAAAGCCTCTTATAATAAATATCTCCATTATTCTCGTATCATAAAAAGGTAATGGGAGTCCACATAGACAACTTATGAGCCTATTTGACACGGCAAAAATCCTAAAGTAACGAATTCTAAGCAGAAACGACAACAATACCAACACAAAAAGAAGGGTATACCGCTATGGCTGCAAATTTAGTAACTTGCCCCGCCAAGATGCGGATAACCTTAACTCTAGTCGGCTCATATATGATGAAAGAAAGAGACAACCACTGTGACAAATCATGTCGTTCCATCGATGTGATAGTATGGGTGGGAAAAACAAATCCCCAACAAAACAAACCTCACACACCCACCTAAGCTCACCAACGTCACACACCGATCACTATCGCCACACACCACGAACGGCGACAACGAAGAGATTGACGACATCGAAGAGAGTGTTAGCGTATGTGTGGGCCACATAAGGGTCATGGACAGGCATAATTCATGAAAGTTCACAACCCCCAATCCATTTAATCAGAAACAATAAGTCCACTTTCCCCAAGTTATTTAAAAGCCAATAACCATTCATTCGAGGATAAATGACAGTCCACAACATCTACTTCAAACTTTGGAATTTCCCAATTTCTAAAAACTTCTTTCGTAATAAAAGAATATAAAGCTTCATACCAGAAACACATATCAGGGTCACAAACAGGCATAATTCATGAAAGTACACTACCTCAAGAAGCAGCATCACTAATAGAATAAACACACATTATTTATGTATTATTAACAGATACAATAAACCCAAGCAATTAACACCAGACAATAAACGATATGTATAACAAAACTTAGCCCTGGTATCATCAACGACCCTATACAATAGACATTAAAAAAACAAACTAAGAAAGAGCAATTTATTACCTTGTTTCTTAGGCCTAGAACATTTTGTCAAACACATTGTCAGCGTCATTCAACCCGCCACCAAACAACTTGATTTTGTTAACACATACATCAAAAATAATCATGACCATAACCAATCAACTTGATTTAGATATACTAATTTTGAAGATCTAACTAAATTTTACCGTGAATTCTGATCTCAAATTGCTTATTCTAAGAATCAGGTTGAAAATGACGACACATGTGTGTTTGGTGTGTGTTTTTTACACGTACCCACCACGTGTAGGTAAAGAAACAAAGAAACCTGATCTACACACAAATAAAGGGATGGGTATAAAACCGGATCTACCAGGTCAGCAATTAATGCGTCGGATCGGGGAGGGGCGGGTCGGGCAGCATTAATGCAACCGGTGTTCCTGCTTTTTGTAATGTTATTATATAATGACATGTAATCCAATAAGGCTGGATGGTATGGTGGTGATAAACTCACCTGACACGTCAGCGTCACATCAGCTTTCTCTCTCCAAATAAGACTCACTTTTCAACTCACCTTTCAACCGTAATAAGAACTCACCTCACAACTAAAACTCACCTTTCATTAAAATACCTATTTTATATAAAATACAACTCACTAAATACCCACACTCACAAAAAAATAAAATATATTAATTAAAAAGTGAGAGAGACCACCATTATCACAACTCACATATGTGAGTTTCTCACCGAATGGCTCTCAAAAATTGCCAAACTCACCATGTTAGTGGGGGACTCACCTAGGTGAGTTTTAGATCGGGATGGGACTCGCGTGTGACTTAGGGAAGTCACCTAGGTGAGTTTGGCCAAAGTCACCACCATACCGTCTAGCCTAATATCAATGTTAACATGAGTGGCGTATAGGTATAATTTTTTTTGTGTGCAAAGGTGAACATATATTATTAATCTCAAAAGATACAATCACTGCAAGGACATACAAACAAGTTCCAAGCTACATACTGATACAATGAGAATCATACAGAAAATGAAAAACATACAAAATATACCAAAAGAAACTGAAATACAACTAGGAACTCAAACTTCTCGGATGCCACTGTAACACATCTCTGACAATAGAATGATTAGAACTGATGAAAGCCATCCGTAGCCAATTGAAAATATCAGTGAATATCAATCACCATTTGCACCAATACCCTATATTCTTGACTACATTTCCACCCTCCTTTCAATCCCCAATCACTCAACCCACATCCACAGTATATGCATAATTTTTGAACAAGTTAAATAACTAAAATGTTGTGTTTTATGAGTTCGGTGATTTGAACGAATACTTTTTAAGTTCAATGACTTAAATGTCATGTTTTATAAGTTCAGAAGCTTACGTAAACCAAAAAAACTTGAACATTGTAAAGAACAAAGTTACAAGGTTGAATAACTTTCATATATGTTAACCATGCAAATCCTGCAAAGATCTCAAAAAAGGTTGTGTGAGGTACTGCTATGACCAGATACCAAGTTTCAAATACTAGATTTAGGAGAATTTTAGAGAGAGAAATAATCTAGATAGAATAAAGAGAGAATATTGTTTCTAGAGAGAAAGAAAGGGAGGTTTATTAATCAGACACGCACCAAATGATGGTGTGGCAAACCACCAAAAATCGCAGCGGAAGATAATCGAGGGCATGACGTTCATAGCACAAACTCACAAGATATAATGAATGACCTCTACATGAGTCGTTTAAAATGCAACATTTTATTTCATTGAAATTAAGTAAAAGGACAAAGTTTTCAACAAGACAAGTTTAATAGTTTCACATCAAAATAAAGGAAAGTTTTGAAATACAATCAAACGTTTAAAGTTCATGCAGGAAATCTTCAATGCGATGCAACCGCAAACAGGTGACTCTTAGCATGAAACTCTAACGTGTTAGCCAAGACAATGCAATCTACGCTCTTGAGAAATACAAGCTAAAACGGTCAACATTAAGTTGGTGAGATCATAGGTCTAAGTAAAAAGTAACGTGGTCTACAAGATTTCCAGGTGTGACTATTATAACAAATACAATATCACAAAAATTATTACTATTGCTTTAAGCTCATGACACCGAAGACTTAACGTAATCAAGTATGTATGTTGCCCTAGTAATTGATGTTTTGCCAAAACACCCAAGTGCTACCTATAATAAAATGTGTCCTTTTGATATGGTAATCAAGTAAGCGCTACAAACCCGAACGAGGGTGTCAACCCCAATAGATCTATTTACAACATTCATGCTTAAAAAGTAATAAACAATTAATGATAGTGGGGACTTCATGGTTGTAGTAACTTAGGCAATACATAAAAGTTTAAGTACTTGTGTTCATAAGTAAAAACGAGCAATGTATTCTCACCCCAAAGTAGTTCAAAACAAGTATTAAACAAGTAAAAGTGGGGCTATGAAACTCACCTCAACAAAGTAGTATTAACGGAGTAGCATCAACAAAAATATTACGCAAGTTCAACAAAACAACGTGTCCTAACCGTGACCTAAATAAATAAGATGTCTTAGGTACAATACAATGCATTCTTTATTCATATGAGTTTTATAAAATTCTATCACTAATATAAACTTGGAGTGTAGTTTTATAAAGTTTTCACGTGTGAAAAACGCTTAGAAACAAGTATACACTTTTTTACTAAGGCAAAAGTTTCAGTGGGTTGTCCAAAAAATTACCTGACATTAAACGGCCATATCTCACTCGTTTCTTAAAGTATGGCTTCCAAACGAATTCTCACATTTAGGTCTATGTCTTACCTTTCCAAATTGTATGGCCACTCTTCGGGATTCAAAGTTTAAGATATACAAATAATCATTTTATGACAAGTCTGTAAAAGCTTGAGCTTATTAATAACTTCTCTTGTAAAAATTCTTTTAAAATGCTAAAAAAAATTCTATAATTTATAAAACTATACAAAAATCTACCTAAGACATTATAGTCCATTGTGGTGAAAAGAAATTTGCCAAAAGGGTTCTTTAAAGTGATTAAAACAAGCTCACAAGTAGACCTATTTTTTAGATAGATTTAGGGTTTCTTACAACCAATATTTAAACAACTTTTAACACTACAATTATACAAAGGTGATATGAAATGATGCTTAATAAGTGAAATATATGTAAAATAAATTAAATGAGATGATTACAAGAATTGGTGACGATAAAAAGGTCAAGAAGTGCACTAGAACAACCCAACTACAATATAAAACCCTAATTTTTGATTAACAAATCCTAGTTCTTGTATAAACCCTTAAGTAAATCTTAAAAATCCTTACTTGGTGACCCTTGTTGATGTTGAAATTGAGAGAGGGGAGGGATTATGTTTTGTGTTAGAAAGAGATGAATGAATAACTAGCTAGAAGGGTTCCCTTTTATAGTGTATATATATGGTATGGTCAAGTAATGTTTTATGTGTCACATGTTTTTGTTAAACTTAGAAGATCAAAGTGTTTGGAGGCTTGTGGGGTGGCCTTTGAGTCGTGTAAAATGAAAGGGACAAGGGAAGGGAGGACTTTGCATGCATACTAGGTTCATGTGATAAACATTGGTTAGGAGTTTTAATCTTACCAAGCAAGAAAGTGTGTTGTTTGTTTACTCCTTAAGGATGGCTGGTTCTAGAGGGTTTAAAGGGGGGGGGAGGCATTTTTAAAGTGTAAAAATACTAGTATTAATAATACCTCAAAGGCGATGAGGGTATTGGGTATGTTGTGCATGCATGCATGTAATATAATGCAAGTTTAAGAGACTTATGTAAAATTTGTAAAACCGTATGCAAATGACTTATAAATCAAGCTCATGAGAATAATAATGTACCTATTAAACGTAGATTAATCTTAGTCTAGTGACCGAATGTGTTCAAAGATGTTTCTCGTTATACGCGGGATAACCTAACGGCTATATGTAAAGTCAAGTATTCACGTGTTTAGAATAAAACATTCAAGTTTATAAATGAATGTTAACCCGAAATTGTCAGTTGTCACATGGTGTTTGGGGAGTATATATACTCCTTACAAGTAAGAGCTTGTGGCTCTAGTCACTACATAACCGGGTCTCGTAACAACATGTCAGTCACAAGACGCTAACCTAATTAGTACAATCGTAACATAAACCTAAATCAAAACGCTATACTATTACATTGATTACATATGAAGTATGATCATCACTTTTGAGGCTAACAATCTCCTCTTAAGGTATGATCATAACTTTAAAAGCTAACAATCTCCCCCTAAGGGATGCTCATAACTTTAAAAGCTAACAGGTATGTTAGATTTTTCTCAAATACCTTACAACTTATTATCGTACATCATCAATTTATTGTTTAATTAACAAATCTGCGATCTTTTCAGTTCCAACCTTAAAATAAATTCACAATTGCTATATCTAAGATACTTTAGAAATTACAATAGATTCCTTAAATGTGGTATTATAGATCAATGCGGAAAACCACAAAATCAATACTAAAATTGCTAAAGAAACATAAAGCAAAGCAATATATACGACGTCATCGATGTATACGAGCACCATGCTATAATTTATAACTATTGTACTTGACTTTTCTCCAAAAAAATCATAATTCTGATATTTTAAGGCTTAGTATCTAGAACTCCTAATTGTGACTTTACTCTAGAAGTTGTGTATATTTTTTCATCAGGACAATCAAGTCAATTCCTATACTGATATACACCTATGGAATATAATTAACAAACTTAAATGGTTAAACTTTTTTCTTTGTTATATATTATTTGTTCTTAAGTACACGAGCTGGAAGTGCCTAGTTGGCAAAGGCATATCAAGCTTATTGAGTTTTGTTCCAGTTTTGAAGTGTTTTTTAAGTTTAGGGGCTAAAATAGAACATGATGCTATTATTACATCTCATCTAGATTAGGGTTTCACCTACTTTTCTCTCTTGTATTGTTGTATTCATTTCTCATATGATATTGTTGATCAATCTCTTCATTTGATCAGCTTGTTTCTCATCTTGTATACACACATATCAATCTATTTATTTGATCTGCATTTTATGTAATTGTGAGAGTTGTAGTGAGGTAGATAGCATCCAGTGTTGGGGACTATATTTTCTTTTGTAAATGTTAGTAACACCCGCTTGGGGATTATCTACTGTTAGATTTTATTGTAAAAGAATAAGGGGTAGTTGGTTGTGTAATCTTTGGTGTTATTTAGTTGTTTTGATACCATTTTTACATGGTATCATAGCTTAGGCTTTGATTATCGATGATTCTTGATTTTCTAGGGTTTCTAACATCTTGTCAGAAATTAGGGGTTTCTTGATTGGGGATTAGATCGATTGCTTTGAGCTGTTATTTCAATGATTGTATTGGAATTAGTCTGTTTATGTAAAAGATCTAGTGATTATGTGGTTTGATTTATTAGGGTTTTTAATTTTACTAAAACCTTAATATTGATAATTTGGGGCTTTTGTATTTTGGTTGTTTCTCGGCTTAAATTGGTTAGTTCTTGATCTTTTACATTTTTGACTAAGTTAATCAAGAGTGATTGTGGTTTTATTTGTCTTCCGTTGCTATTAAAGCTCTATAAGTTGTATTTTCTTCCTATTAATATTTGTATATTGAGTTATTTACACTGTTTGACACTATGGATACCCTTGACCTACTTCATAGAGAAGCAAGGAACCTTGCTCTGTCCATAACTAAATGAAAGGTTTGATATATTAGTCTGATTTGGTGTGTGTATGTGTTTATTGTTTTTTTTATGTTCTTGATATTGTATTGTTTGTTTCTTTAATTGTTTCTTGATATATTGTTTATATGTAATGTTTTGTCTTCTTGTTTATATGGTTGGTCTATCTTGTTTGCTTTTGTTAATTGTTCCGTCTGTTTGATTAATTCTTAGTCTATCTACCAAGTGGTTTTTGCTTGTTGATTAATTTTTCATCTGATTATTTTTTTTGTTTTAATCATGACTCATGGTGATGTGGTATGTGCTTAATTACACATACCTTTTGCCTTTAAAAACAAGCTAAAATAACCAAAAACGGACTTAAAATGCCAA
>BQNB010026096.1:0-18406 GCA_026074375.1 Tanacetum coccineum
TTTATGAGCAAGATTTTGTGTTGAACAACCGTCTTGAGGTTTCAAGACTCCAACACTTCAAGATTTCCAGATTCGTAAATTCGCCACCAATATTCATCGATTTCTTTTCACGAGGTCCTGTATAAATTCTCAAAAAAACAAATGCAATTCTATCTCTGTGTATTCGTTTGGTTAGACTTGAAATAAATACCTAAAACTGCACAGGAAGTCAATACGCCGTATCCATTCCCCAGGATATGTCGTATTGATACCCGTATACGCTGTATTCATTTAATGAATATGTCATATAGACTGTGCTGAAAATTAAGACTAGATAACGTCTAGATGGTCAATACGTCGTATCCATGAGGTTTGGATACGCCGTATAGACAGTCTGGGAAGACAGACTCAATAAAAATTGAAAATACATTCCTGGTTGTCTCCCGGCAAGCACTTTTGTTTACATAAAAGTCTTTAAGTTAGACTGGCCCCAATTTAATCCCATCCTTATAAAATAATTTGGGGTCGAACGGGATGCAAATGGCACACACAAATTCTTGATTAGGAAAATGAATGACATCCCTTTGTTAAGATGATTCCAAGTAATGATATTAAAATTTAATCCCTTGATAAAAGTTTCAGTTTTGAAAAATTTATTAGATGTATCATAACTTGTTTCCAAAAGCTTATGTGACCCATGTACATAGGCACCAGCATCGGTATTTATTACATCAGGTAATGGTTTGACAGATAAATTCCTCGAAGAATGTTCAATATCGACTTTATCATTATCATTGTCCGTATCCATTTTTAATTCATCTGGATAAATTACGTTAAAAGGAAATAGATCATTAAAGTTTAAAATGTTTTGTTCCTCTTCATCACATTCAGACAATGATGTTTTATCATTTAAATCAAATTCATCGATATGTTGGGGGTTTAAAATTGGTTCAGTTAATAAATCTGATTTAGACGTTTGAGCATCATTGTAAACAATCGCTAGAAATTCGTTCTCAAAATCAGTAAAGAAGTCTAAATCATCAAAACAACTGATCGCAGGCTCAGGTGATGGAATTGAAGGCATGACTTTTTCATAATTGTTTATAGAATCCGTTTTCAAATCGTTGACAGAAATCATTTTATAAGAAAACGAGTTTTTGTCGAAAAGTATTGTGTAATCCTCATCATCGGATTCGTCAAATGATATTCTAAAGTCGATTTCATCGTTAACAAGGGTACTTACTTGAGATTTTCACTGAAGTTCTGAGGTGCAACTGCATCGTTAATGACTATAGCTGGGAATTCAGCTTCCACGGAGCTAAGGTTGTAAAGATCGTCATCAACCTTGATCTTTCCATATGTAGCAGTTTGTCAATTAAACACTTTCCCGCGTTTATGAGCTTTTTCTTCCTCGAGCCTGATGTATTCTTCCATAGTAAGGTTTGGATCGTCCATCCTGAAATAATCTTGCTAGAAAAACTATTAAATAACCAATACGTCGTATTCAGTGAACTGAATACGCCGTATAGAATAAACAAACAAGCAGGAATTTAAACTACTCTAAATTACACTAATCCTAATAGTTAGATCTAATCTAATGTTAAAAACCAAAATATCAAAATAAAAATCAAGATTAATTTTCACTCCCCGGCAGCGGCGCCAAAAACTTGATGTGTCGTTGTGTGGTGTATATTTTATTGATTCAAGTTTTAAATTTATATTTTGCCGACTCAACCAAAAACAACACTTTAACGGGCAGTGTACCCGATCGGTAGTAGTTTCGTGGTAAGTAGGGTGTCGATCACTGAGAGCGAGGTTAAATCTATCAATTTAATTAATATCTTGGTTATCTAATCTATGTTAATTCTATTCTAATCTTTACTATTTATTTAATGCCCGACTATACCACAAAACAACACTTTTAACGGGCAGTGTACCAGGTCCCAGATGAGTTTCGTGGTAAGTAGGTGTCGATCACTAAGATGATAGCGTTAACATCCTAAGTTTATTAGTATTTTAGATTATCTATGTTAAGTACTAAATTAATCAGTATAAACCCTAAGTTAAACCTATACTAAATGAAAGGGGTTTCACCTGAGAGACTGGGCATGAGTTTAAGTTATCTAAACTAAGGTTTTTTGATGAAAAGTAAAGCAATAAACACAACAAGAATTCCAAAACAAATGAATAGAGAATGGTCAAACACTAATGTAAAGGAAGATGTATCCACCATGAAATAATCTGATAAAACGCATTTTTGTTTATTTAGTGTAATGAATTTCTTAATCCGAAGGGCATATCATTCCTAACTTAGGCGATTACCTTTTTTTCCTAAGACCTAAACATGCTAATCCTATCATAATTAGACGCATCCGCATAAAGCAAGCATTTATTGATTATAATCTATCTTAGGATCTAAGTAATGGTGCTCTTACTAAACCCTAGCTCATCGAGACTTTACCCACTTACTGCTTAACGGCTCTTTATATACTAGTAGTCTACTGTTCGAGTCCTTACCAATGGAATAAGAACGTACTCGTTGATACCAAGGTCACCTTATGGCTCAACTAAGCTCATAATCAAAGGGTAAGGATAGGTCAATATTTGTGATCATATGATTCTAGATATATAAATTGCAATATAGAGAGCTATCCCAGACTCTTAGCCTACGCCCAAACAACACCGAAGTTGCAGCGCATTAAATATGTAGGACTAGACCCAGTTGAATGATAGGTCGCATACTTAAGCACGTAAACGAATATAAATTGATAAACATAAACAACAATCAATGATAAATTAAGCAATCAAGATAAACAAACCAAACATTAGATCTTCATAAACATGGCTGATACCTAAAGGTATCAGCCGATAGTCATTGTAAAAATACACATGGTTTGATATATGAACGATTAAAATAAAGAAACCTTAAATCGAAGCGTATTTGTTGCCGCGAAGATTACAAGAGTATTTCTTCCCTATGATCCTTGAGGCTCTTTTTTTTACCTTCTAAGGCTCCCTATAATTCCATCTCTTTGGTCCGACTTGGTGTTTAGGGATTCACTTGCATACCTAAAACGAAGTTTAGGGTCGTCTATTTATAGGGTCTAGAAATTGGTTGATACGCCGTATCGAGCAATGTGGGATAGCGTATTGGGGATTTCTTTGAGTAAGGACCACGTTTGATATCTTCCAGAATATTTTATTACTATATTGTGAATACGGTGTATTGATGACTCCTGGATAATGTGTATTGGGTCTCCAATCCTTCGTGGTTATTTGTGAAGTGTAGGCACGGATACGCCGTATCTTCTTGATGGATATGGCGTATTGAGGTAAAACCAGTTGTTCTTCTTCATTGACCAAAGTATTATATACGGCGTTATCGTTGATAATGATACAACGTATTCTTCAAAGTTAGGCAATGGTCTTTTGATGATCGTCAAAGACATGGATATTCGTATAAGGCTCATGAAATACAGCTATTTTTGATGTCAGATCAGTAGACTTTCTTAAACTCGTCGTTTATGCTCCAAGATGCGTGCCTTTTAGCATAACTTTACCAAGTACTCCATAATTACTGCAATTCTCAAATATAAATGATTAAGTAACAATTCTTTTGCATAATAATATAAAATGGTTAATTACATTGGAATTAAATGAAGCTATAAAATAGAACGTTATATAAGTCATCCAAGATGTAAGTAGCAAGCACGCATATTCACATCATTCACAAAATCAAGAAAACATGCATCATGGTTTGCATCAAACATACATTGCTTACATTTAACACAAATTAACTAAGAATTCGCATTTAACATAGTATGCTTAACATTTGCATCCAAAATAGGTTTTTTAAACGGACGATTCTTTTTATTAACATCTCTAGGTTCGGCTTCTACTTTATCTTCTTGAATGTACTTGGTGGTTTGCAAGATCCTATCATTCTTTTTATTAACTATAGAGCTTTGATCGTAAATCAACTAGAAGAACTCTTCAATCCTGTAGAAGGCAACACAGGTGTGTTAGAATCAGATGTTTTGGATGACTCTACCTGTTGACGATTGTTGCTTGAGGATGTGAGAGGTTAAAAAAACCTAAATTCTTGACTTTGTTCATGGGTATGACAACAAACCTTTTTTTCCTCCATAAGTTTAATCGCATTATAGGGCACGTTTCTCGAACATAAACATGAAACACAGGAATTCCGTTTTGCATGCTACAGGAAAAGTATAACGCCTTATCTAAAGGTCATTTTGCTTTCGCTTTGTTCGACTGATAACCCTAAAGAATGTTTGGTTTTTCTTGAGTGTACGTAATGGTAGTGTGGTGTGAGCATCCTTATTGTTAATAACCTAGGAGCTAAAGGATCTAAGTCTAGCTTAAACATGCCTGGAGCCAATAGTGGTGTAACAGGTATTTGTGTAGCATTTTTAACAATTTCCTATTCCCTTTAATTTGGGCGTAAATCATTTTTCAACGAGTGAAATCAAAAAAAAAACCTTGCCCTTGAATTTGAGCTTTTAAATCCGCATTTTCAACAGATTTTGAGTTCAATTGAAGAATCAAAGATTGACTATGTTCTTTGGTGCGAACACGTGTCCTTTTAATTGAGTCAAACTGTTCCTTATAAATCTGTTTCAAATGGTCAATTTCTTTATGTAAACGCTCTTTTCTGGTTCGAGTAAACAAATTTATATATATATAGTATTAATCCCGTGAAAATTCTTCCCAAAATACTTCTCAAACAAGAGAAATATAAGGTAAAAATCTCACTAAAGAAAACACAATATGTATATTTTTATCCGGGAAGTATTGTACTCCTCGGGTCGTGTCCCAACGAAGTCGTGAATTGAGATTTGGTGATAATTCGGATTCGAGTTAAGAATGATAAAGGATTTTTGAACTTTTGATTATACTACAAATATAATAGCATGAACTAAAAACAATTAACTAACACGAAATTTAAATGCACGAAAAGTAAAAACGTGAGCTAAAACTGAAATTTAAAATCTAAGGCACTACTTTTAACAAATTTAATACCTAAAAATCACAAATTTAAAAAGAAAATTTTAGGAAAAAGAATTAGAATTTTTTAACTATTTTTGAATTTTTTATGAATTTCTAAAGAAAAATGAATTAACAAAAATAAACTTTTTCTAAAAATTAACACTAAAATTTTACTTTTATTTTTCAAAAATACTAGATTTAAAAAGAAAATTTTCACAAAAAGAATTAGAATTTTTCAACTATTTTTCTATTTTCTATGATTTATCTAAGAAAAAGAAATTCCTAAAACCTATTTTAATTTCTAGAAAATACAAATTTAACTGGAAAAATAAAGAAAAATGCTTTTTATCAACTTAAAAGGTGCAGAAATTTAATGGCACAAAAATGCCCAAATTTTATAAAGCAATTAAGTCTTAATTTTATCAATTAAAATCTCAAAACCTAATTTTATTAAACTAAAATGAAAAATATTAAATCTATTTTATTTATTCTAAAAAGACAGGGTATAAAGTGTAAAAGAGGAAATAAAAGGGTAGGCGGGGTAACTATCTAAAATTTACACTCTAGTGCAAACGGGTAACCCTAAACTATGGGAAAAGTACAAAATAGACCCTACGGTATGGCTTATTTTTGGCTTATTAAAAAATGAAATTCAGCTAAAACTTAAAACTACAAAGTTGAAGAGCTTATTCTCTACAACATTAATAAAAGCACTTTTGACTTTTGTCCACTTAATAAGCTATAAAACTAGCTTTTTGTTCTGCTTTACAGAAACTAGTACCTAACTACTTTTTTCAAACTCTTGCTTATTTCTAGCTTTTTACTAAATGAAATTGAAAACTAAAAGATGTTACATGGAACTTAAGATGTATACTTGAGATATCTAAAATGAAATAAGCTACAAGAGAACAAAATTTACAAGAAATTTACTATTAAAAAGTGAACTTCAGTCTTATACTGTTCTTGGAGCTTTTCTTAATAAGCTAAAAAAAACTCAAACCTAGATTTTAGAGACTGAAATTTCAAAGATAAGCTATACTATGAATGTTGATAAAACCTACATATAAGGATTTTGATATGAACAACTAGAAAAGAGATATCTAAAAAAATAAGCTATAGTTAACAGTTTGCAGATAAACCTACTTTAATAAGATCAATAAAGCTAACTAAAACTTAAAATTGAAAACTTTAATGATGTAATTCTAAAGAGCAAGATGGAATACTAATTAGGGGAACTTTAAATCTAAGTGCTGACTATCTACTTAAAAGATCTAAAAAGAAGATTTAAAATTGATATGCAAACAACAGTATTAATGTTGTTTTGCTTGATGCAATTGGCCAATTCTTACTTGCGGCTAGTTTTTTTCCCTTACTAAAAACTAATACACTCTTACAAACCAAATGTTTCTCACAACCTATATTAACCAAGTGTTGAAGCTTCTAAAATAACTCTAAACACTAAACTCTAAAATAGCTCTACACCTGAAAATGCCCAGGTGCTTAGTAAGAAGTATTAAAATCCTAAACTTTGTAAATTCTACTAACTAATTTCGTAAAAACTTTTTAAAAAACCTTGTTTCACTTTAAGTAAACTTCAAATGTAAATCAAAGGATATAGAACAGAATGTTGTTTGACTTTAAAGGTCAAAAATAAGGCTTTAAACAAAACCGACGATCCTTTAAACTACTGCTCGACAAAGCTGAAAGTTCAACATAAAAAACCCTATTTAACTCAATAAACAAATTAAAAAACTCTATATCTATCTTCCTTAAACTAAACCTATTAAAGCTATTTTAACGACTTAAACCCTACAGCTTTATTAGAAAAAATAAGCTACTTTGTCGGCTAACCTATTATACCATATAATGGAACCCAACGAAAACCTAAAGAAAAATATACAACTAAATGGAGTCCCAACTAATAATCAACTGAAAATACTTGAAATATCTAAAGCCTTAACTAAACAGACTTTGAGAACAGATTAAGCACATGATTTCAAAAGAGTAAGCTACCTGAAATTACTAAGTAAATGCTAAAAAGAAATTTAAGAAAGTAAAACCTGAGATTGACGTCTCATACCTAGCCACTCTCCTGACTGAGTGGCTTAAGATATAAACCTAATGGACTACCTTAGCCTCTAAACCAATGACTTACAGCTTAATAAGCTGAATTAGCTTATTTCTGCTTGTTGCTTTCGAATTGAACTCAAATGAACAATGCTGAACACTAATTGACAAATAAGAGCATTAAAAAGCTTTCAGTAATGTTTAAACAAATTTTGAACTTGAGAAAATAGAATAAGCTATAAACAGCTTATTACAAGCTTATTGATCCAGAACAGCTTATTACTTGAAAATTTGAACACAAACTAAATTCAAATTGCTTATTTGATTCGAAATGAAAAGTACAAGAGTAATAACTAAAAGTAAAACTGAAATTAAAAGGCTTCAAAAGGAACTTAATTGCTACAGTACACGAATTTGAAAAGTACAAGGAAAATTGAAAAAAACTCTAAAAACTAACAACTAACTCTGAATATCTAAACTTCTATTTATAGAGAATTATGATGAGAGGATGAGAGCTTGAACCATTCCTAGCCCTTGGATCCTTTAAACTTTGAATGTAAGCCGTTAGATCGAATTAGTGATGTGTTCTAGCCAATAAGCTGTTGACACGTGTCTCAAATGACGTGGGGAGGGTTTAATACGAGGTTAGATGAGTGTGAAGGAGCGGGAGAAAGGATTTTGGTACGTTGGGTTTGTTGGTGAATTTGGGCGGGAAAATCTGTTGGGAAACAGTTAGGGGATTAAGCCGCGTGTTTAAGTTTGAATGTTTGAAGTAATTGCAAAAGTGGTCCTTGTGTTCTCTTTCAACAATTGTAGTGTAAAAGAATTTTCGAATTTGACACTTCCGGCCCTTGTTCTTTCTATTTCCATTTTTCCCTTTATAAACCAATTTTTCTAGCTTTTGCAACTTTGGTCCTTTGACTTCATTTCTTCCAAAAGAGCCTTTAAACTTTGAAAACTTGACATTATTGATCCTTTGGCTTTCATTTGGGTCTTCATTGACTTGTATCGGGCTGATCCGGCTTTTGATTGTCTTTCATTCTAACTTCTTGTCTTGTCTTTTCCTTTCTTTCGTTTGTTTTGATCGTTTTTTGCTTCCTTTTGTCTTTATTTCCTTTCCTTCATAATAGACACAAAAGCACACACAACACATTTGTTTCTATCCTTTTGGCATTGTTCTTGGCTTTATTTGGCAAATCCTGGGTATTTAATATATACAATTAAAAGCATTTATCAAATTCCCCAAACTAAAGTGATTGCCGTTTCCTCAACGCAAATGTTATAGTGTTCACATAGTAAACAACAAGTTTCTAAAATGCCCTTCTTCACCTTTTATGAATCACCTTTTTAAACAACTTAAGCTTTTTTCTCAACATTTCATCTAAGTAAACACATTAATGGCCATCATTGCACTTTTGCAACTTTTAGCTCATGAAATAGGCTACTCTCCCGATTAATAGAGCAACAAAAGAAGGAATAATCATCTACCCTGACTTTTCCTATACTAAACAAAGCTATTAAACAAATCATTGTTAATATAAGTCCATATGGTTAAGCTCTTTACTTACAACTTTATGAACTTTTAACTCCCAAGAATAAATTAATGATTAAGAGTGTGGCACACTTTTTTCAACCAACCATAGATCAATTTATCTTATATAGTTGAAATCCATCTAAGCTTTACAAATAAGCCTTTTGAGCATAAATGTTCATACATAGATAATAACATCGACTCAAAGCTGAAAGAAGATTAGGAAAACAAAACCTTATTAAATTGGATTTGAGAAAATGGAAATTTTAAACCATCTTTATTTTCCATATACTTATAAATTAATTTTTTTTCAATAGAATGTTGTTCATAGTTTGTAACCCCTACATAGGCCTTTCCCCAAATAGGATATCGCAATCAACAACCGGTGTTCTTAGTTCGAACCCCCACTCCGCTGCTAACGTTTGTGGGTTATCGCGACAACACCTTTTCCTATAAAGCCTAGAATCCAAAGTCCCTTAGTTGCAATCATCACCTAGGCCGCGCTCCCTAGTGATGAATGCCTACGAACCTTGATTCCACGTACATAGTTTTTAATCCTTAGTTTTCGACCCACCGAGTCCTCAACTCTCAACATGGATACGCCACACATTAAAACTATATATAGCTTTTATTAATCTATTTTTGACGAATGCTCATTGTATCCAAAAATAATGCTTTTGCATTATGAAATGCTATCCATTGGCATCCTTTTTATAATAATATTTTTTTTGGATGAAATGAAAATTTACACTTTACTTTAGAAAATCAACTTATAAATTGAAACCAAAAGCTTACTTACATATTAAAATGAATCTTTCCAAATGTAAGACATTTTCAAAAGACATTGGTTGACTTAGTTAAATTAAAAAGAGCACGTAATCTTGAGGTGTGGTTTAAGAAGCTTGTGGGAGTAAAAAGACACAAATCATTCATATAGCTTATAGGTTTTCCAAATAAACCTTGCTTAAACAAATAACACTTATATTTAAACTACATCATCTCTGTTCTTCCATTTTAAAATCCAAAGCAATAGGATTTTTGGTGAAGCTTGGCCCATAAAAGGTAGGTTAAAGAGACTAGCCAGGGCATGTTTTCAACCCGGTCAAGTCAAAATTAAAAAACTCCTAATTTCTCACCAACGGATTACCAAAAAGTGGTATTTTCCCCAAACTAAGCTTCTTATTGAGCTTCTTTTGTAAGCAAAAATTTAAAAAATTTTCCACTTTTTCTCAAAAAGGTAATTCAAAAAGGTTCAAACAAGGTTGCGTGAAATGCAAGTCAATATCGAAGATATCCTTCCCCAAACTAAAATGAAACTTTGCCTCAAGAGATTGAAAGAATAAGGGTCAAAAGGAATCTAAAAACAAAAAATTCAAGGCTATGCCAAAAGAATAGATGTTAGTATCGAATAAAGACAAGGTATAAAAGCTTTCCACTTTATGAAGTAAGATTTGGAATCATCATTGAAAATTGTGGGCATGCTTTGTCTTCCACAAATTTGAACCATGAATCTTTCCAAAATTCGGAAAACCTGAGCCATACCACGAGCACCAAACAACCAACAAGAACGAAAGACAACAACTTCACTCATCATTAACATAGTTAGCTCATAAACAACTTCAAACCGGCTTAGTTTTTTGTTTACCAAGTACAAGCTATACTCGCCCCCGAATTGATTTGTCCTTGGGGAAGCAAAGAAAAAAATAAAAAGAAGATAAAAGGAAAGAGCATAGGGGGTGCCTCTCACACAATTGCTAGTTTTATTTCACGCGTCCCCAAGCTAGAACTCATTTTCCCAACTAGGTTCATTAAGGAGGATACAAGAGAGGGGTGAGAAATACCAAGAGGTGGAAACCTCACCCAACCTAGGAATGAAAGATATACCGTAGCATTGTTGTTCACACTTGTTCAAAAAAACTTTAATAGAAAAGAATTTTCAAAGAGAGAAAATGTGAACCCCTGAAAATGCTTTGGTAACATGAAAGTCCATTAAGGGTGGGTGGAGTGGGTCAAAAACATCAAGAGTTAAAGAACTCTTCCTTGTAAGCACATTATCACAAATACCCGGATTGAAAACTTTATCCTCATTGATTGTTGAGAATAAAACATCACTTACATGAAAATCCAAATCATTTCCTTCAACATAACTTGAACCACCGGGTTCAAATTCATCACTTAAGCTCTTAAAAACATTTGAACTTAATTTGTCAAAAACTTTGGTTTTATCACTATCAGAATTCATTTTCTCAAAATCCTCCGGGGGTCCATACACAATTCTTTTTTCCACTCATCATTGTTAGAATCCATCCAAAGAGATCATCATCATTATCAAAAGTCATCTTTTGTATAGACCTAATGAGGGTTTCCAGAATTAACTTTTTGGGAGAAATTTTCTAATACTTCAATAGAAATGATTTTCCTCGTCGCTTCAAAAGAGGGTTCAAATAACTCTTAAGAGTTTCCTTATGAACCTCCTCCTTAAGAATTGACTCGCATTTCTAAAGGTAAAATCTCTTTTTTCTCAAAGAGAGGGTTTTTGAAAAAAGACTTGAAAACTTTGAAAATCATCACAAATAGAAAATCCACAATCTTTTCCAATTTGGACTCTCTTGGGATTGGAATGAGATCTTCTTTATCTAATTCTTTGTTCGGAATAAAGTTAAGATCCTCATCCCCCATTTTGAAAGAGTCCTCAAGATTATTGTTTGGAAAGATGTGTGAAATTGCACCTACGGAAGCAATTTTAGGTGAATGAATGACTTTTCCTTTGTGAAGGATTCTAAAATTCTTTAAGTTTGTTGTAAAACAAAACCTGTGTTTTCCTATCAACTCGGGTCAGAATATTTTCTTACTCCTCCCTTTTTGTTTGATAATTTCTCCCACAAGAGAGTCAAACTCTTCAACAATAGTAGATGTGGAAGAAGAAGAATCATTAACACTCAGGTGTTCACAACATCTTTGAACCGGTCATCATAATGTCCATCATGTGGATTGCCTCCTTATCTTTACTACCGTCCCGGTTTTAAAAACTATCCTTTCCATACCATCCCTTATCACTAACTCTTCCTCGTAGACGTCAATTAAGACCCGTGCGGTCCTTAAGAAAGGCCTACCAAGTATCAAAGGTACTCGGTAATTACACTCAAAAGTCTACTACAACAAAATCGGAACCGGGAAAGTCAATCTTCCCACCGGACCAAGAACAACACTAGCAATTCCTTAGGAACACAAAGAGAGCAATTTGCTATTTCTAAGGTCCACGCTGGAAGATTGCAATGCGTGGAAGGCCTAACTTTGTGTTAAAGGAGAATAGGCAAAGGTTGAACTAGCACCTAGTCGGCTAGGGCTTTGCATTTAAGCTCACTAAAATTACACGTGATGAGAAACTGTCCGGGATCCTCAAGCTTTTCGGGAAGCTTTTTGAGAATGATCGCCGAGCACTTTTCTCCTCAACCGGTGGTATGTAGCCATCTCATTTAACTTTTCTTTGTTTACTCCAAGCTTGTTTAATATCTTTTGATACTTAGGCATTAAGATCAAAGAATCTGCCAAAGAATGCCACATGAATCTTTTTAACATTTCCCAAAACTGTTTGGATTGTGCACTTTATCATTTCACCTTTCTTTTTCATTACTCTACTCCATAGAAGGATATGGAAGAAGATTCTTTTTAGAAGGTTCTTTTGATGGTGGAGAATTATCAACTTGAGCAGAAGAAGGCTCAGGAGAAATTGGACTGCCAACCGGCTTGACCGGGTCATGAGATTTTTGGATAACCGGAGGTTGGATGTCTTTGGTACTCGGTAGCACCTTATCCTTGGTCACCTCGGTTTCCTTCTCAGTCAAAGGTTCATTAACATCATAGAGAGGAGGAGGAATTGGTGGCACCGGTGTGTAAGAAAGTCCGCTTCGAGTCGTAATGGCTCTAGCTTCACACCTTGGGTTTGTGATGGTATTACTGGGTAAAGTTCCTGAACTTGATGCATTGTTATTTCCCATTTGATTTTGAAACATGTTAAGCATCATATTCTGAAAATTTCTTTGCTCATTTTGAAAATCTTGTTGCTCCTTTTTGAAATCATTCAAATTCTTTTGCAAATTATTCAAAGTAGCATCATTCGCTTTTGTATAAGCCTCAAACCTTGAGTAAGTAACCGGAGCTGGTGTACTCGGGACTTGATAAGCTTGAGCTTGTTGTGATAAGCCCGAGTTAGCTCCATGGTTAACTTGACTGGTTTGGTTCACATTTCTATTCCCATTATACCCTTGATTTGCATTATATCCTTGGTTAGGTCTAGAAGCTTGTGGATTGGGTTGATTAAAGCCTGGTGGTCTCATTTGGTTTGCCAAGTTAGGAGCACGGTACCCGGAATTTCCATTTTGAACAAAATTACCAACCGATGCGGTTTGTTGAAATTGTTGGAAATTATCGTGATAAACCGGGTACTCATAACTACCTCTAGTCATTGGGCACACATTAAAACTATGATTGTTACCACAAGTGGTACACCTTTCCTCAACTGCTTTGACGGGTGCAGGAGTAGTAACAACTAAAGCTTTCATTTCATTCATTATTTTGTTCATCTTGATAGTCATCTTATCTTCGAGAGAAGCGGCTATTTGTTGCATTTCGAAAGAATTATTGGAAGATGAAGAATTAGAAAGAGGAGCATCCGTACTCACTCTTGAATCATTAGCACGACTTCTAGAATAACGAACTTTTGACTTGCTTTCAATAATCGCTAAACCTTCTTGAGGCATCTTGTCTAAGAAATTGCCACCTGCTGCAGAATCTAAGGCATCTTGATCGTTTGAATTCAAAGAGTTGTAAAAAGTATCGAGTTGGTGAAGTTCAGAAAAGCCATGGTGAGGACATTGACGAAGGAGTCCTTTAAAACGTTCCCATGCTTCATTAAAGGCTTCGTTTGGCTTTTGATTTGATGAAATTCGTAATATCGTTCCGAAGATTGGTTGGTATTTGCATGTGGGAAAAAAAAGATTGATGAACTTAGAAACTAAGTCAATCCCATGTGAGAATGGAATTTGGGGGTTATTCTTTTTCTACCACGTTTTTGGCTCACCCTATCAGGAGAAAAATGGAAATAAGAATAGTTTGATGGGTGGTAGTTAGGTACATCCGGGTACACATGGTTGTTCGTAATGCTCTCAAAATACGGATGTGAGCATGAGGCTCCTCTCATTACCACCTCGAAAAACATTCTATTTGAACCAAATTAATGAGGGAGGAATTGAGTTTAAAGTTTTTGAGCATTTATGATTGTGTACTACAAAAGCACCTTGGAAACCCCCTGAAGTGAGCTTGGAGTATGCACGGCCTATGTCGTCATCGGCCATTGGAATCGATCCAAATTGAGAGGGATTGCCTCTTGTCGGTGTCGAGATCGTCCGACTATTACGTCATCCATTGGAATAGAAAATACCAAGGAGGAGCGATAGCGCATGCACTAGTGAAATAAGAGAAAGTAGAATTGAAGATTAAGAAGATTATTTTTGGGAGAAATAAATTTTTGGTTTTATTTAGAATGACAACAAAAAATGATTATTGGTAAACGTTTATTACAAGCTTACACGATAAGTCTCAAAGAGTACACACAAGTGAGCGGAAAAGCTTAAGCGAGCCCGCAATGACTAACTTAGAGAAAAGCTAACACTTTCCTTAAACCACCTTATAGTTTGTAAACAAAAAGGTCCCTCGTTCCTCGCATTACTTCACGATAGTTTAGATGTTTAATGGAACTGGTTTAAGATGGAAAGCTAGTATCCAAATGTTTATTAAAATTTTTTAATACTGTAATTCGATAGGAATCGAATTAATGACTTTTTATATTTTTATAGAAAAATAGCAAAATAACTTCCAAATGAAGGATCTTCGAAACTGACTACTCAACGAATAATCTTCACAATCGTTCATGACTTCCCCTGGCAACGGCGCCAAAATTTGGTGTAGTAGAAACAAACAAATTTAATATACACGTATAGTATTAATCCCGTGAAAATTTCTAACCAAATTACTTCTCAATCAAGAGAAATACAAGGTAAAAATCTCTCTAAAGAAAACACAACTTGTATATTTTTATCCGGGAAGTATGGTACTACTCGGGTCGTGTCCCAACGAAATCGTGAATTAAGAATTTAGGAATGATTCGGATTTCGATATAGAATATTAAAGGATAATAGAACTTTTAAGTTATACTACAAATGTAGAAGCACGAATTCAAAACAATTAACTAGATCGAAATTTAAATGCACAAAACGTATTAATGCGAGCTAAAACTAAAATTTAAAATCTAAGGCACAACTTTTAACAAATTTTATACCTAAAAATTACAAATTTAAAATGAAAATTTTAGGAAAAAGAATTGGAATTTTTTTAAGACTATATTTTTGATCATTTTTATGAATTTCTATAGTATAATAATTATTCAATAAAAAACTTTTCTAAAAATTAACACTAAAATTATTTTCTTATATTTTTCAAATACTAGTTATTTAAAAAGAAACATAAATTCAAAAAAGAATATTAATTTTCAACATTTTTTCTATTTTTAAAGAATTTTCTAAGAAAAGATTCACTAAAATCTAATTAATTTCTAGAAAATACAAATTTAACTGGAAAAATATAGAAAAATGGTTTTAAGAAACTACAAAGGTGCAGAAAATTATTGGAATGAAAAGCCCTAATTTTTATAAGCTAATTGTAACACTATTGTTATTATTAAAACTATAAACCAAAGTTATAAAACTAAATAACTAAAATATTAATTCTTTTCATTTAACTAGGAAGAACAGGGAAGAAATTGAAAGAAATGAAACAAAAGGTGGCCCGGGCTAACTGGGAAAATTAACACAATATTTAAAAACGACTAACCATGAACTATAAAGAAAATACAAACAGACCCTAACGCTTATGGCTTATTTTGGCATATTAAAAAGTGAGAATAGAAAAAACTTAAAACCAACAAACTTATCAACGAGCTTGGCGAGTAATCTAACAACTTTAATGAAAGCAATATGAACTTTTAACCACTATATAAGCTGGAAAATAAGCTGTTTAGATTCTGTTACAGAAACTAGGCTTTTGCCTAACTTTTTGGATTTTGGCTTATTCCCAGCTTATTTATAAATGAAATTTGAAACTAAAAGATGCTAAATGTAGAATAAGATGTGTACTAAAGGTATCTAAACAAGAATAGGCTAAGTATTAACAGATTTAGCAAGTAAATTTAACCTAAAAAGTGCTAGTTTTTGCTTATTTTTGAGAATGCTTTTTTCAAATAAGCTAAACTGCTTATTACTGAACCTTAAGTGCTGGAACTTTGGAAGTAGGCTATACTAGTTGCTTTGAATCAACCTAGGTAAAAAGATTTCCAATATTTCTCATGGAAATGAAAAATTCAAGAAAAATGAAATACCAAAACTAAGCTTGCTGCTGTCATTTGCTGATGCATTTGACCTAGGGATTTATTGCAGGCTAGAACTTGAAAGCTAACATCTCACTAATTGTACCTAAGTAAACACAAAACAATTTTGAACTTCTAAGTTGCTTCTAAAATTCTAAACTCTAAGACTTATTACAGCTGAAAAGTGCCCTGGTGCAAATGAGAGCTTTTTAAGCTCAAAATTTTGGAATTCAAATAACTAGCCTTTAGAAACTGTTTTAAACTTGATTTTAAAGTCTAACTCAACTTTATGAAAAGCTTTTACACTATGAAGTTGACTTTAAGAGTCAAACACATCTAGTGCCAAACACTCCCTTATAGTAACTGTCCAAACCTTTTTGCACTTAAAATCTATTTATAAGCTAAAACAACTGAAACCTTATATCTACTCAACTTAAGTCTAGCCTATTTAAGCTATTGAGAATTAAACTAAGTCATATTAAAGAAATAAACACTAGTTACTCACCTACAATATTGCTAAATGACATTTTTTTTTTAGAAATGTAAGATCTAATAATATCTAAACAATCAAAACTCAAGACAGTTAGAAAAAACAACTAATCAAGCATAATCAAGCATTCATGAACACAAATGAAGAGCAATAAGCAAATTTTAAACTGAAATTAATCTGAAATGAGGTAAGAGCAATGAAACCTTGATTTGTAATTTTCAGGCTACTTAGTGCTACTCTTTCTGAATGAGTTAGCCTAATTCAATCCTAACTGCTACCTAATCCTCTAAACCAGCTTTAAAAGCTTAATAAGCTTCTAAGAGCTTATTTCTCCCTTGATCTTCCACAATGAATACAACACAACTCAAGTGATCATGCTTTGACAACAAATGGAATTAAAAGAGTAAAGGAATGATTATGAACTAAATTTGACTAGGTTTGAGCTTATGAAAAGTAAATAAGCTCAAATGAGCTTATTTAGAGCTTATTTGATGAAAACAGATTAGAATTGAAATCAAAATTCACAAACACTGTAAAACTGAAGTGCTATAACAAGAATAGCAGAAGTACAAAGCTGAAAAAGAGAGTACAAAAGATTAAAAGCTTATTTGCTTAAAGTGAAAGAAAAGATGAAAGAAACATAAACTGAAAATTTAAAACTAAAAACAACCACTTCAAAATGAATCCCTAAGGTGCTATTTATAGAGGATGGAAGAGGAGGAGTGAAGAATTCCAGAATGATCCTTTTAATCTCATCCGTTGATCTCTTGTGAGCAAATATAAGCCGTTGGATGATTGTTATGATGTGTCCTGGCCAATGAGATGTTTACACGTGGTTGATTATGATTGGGGAGAGTGTATGAACGATTTTTATTGTTTAAAAAGGAGCGGGGGTGTGGAAAACGGGTTTTGGGTTGTGGGAAGATTTAGGCGGGAAAAACCGTTTGGTTTGTTAGGGAAGTTACAAAAACGCGCTTTTCTGTTTAAAAGAATGGGTTAATAGCACAATTGGTCCCTGCCTTTGCTTCTCTTCTTTCTAGTCATAACACAAGTTTGACATTGGCAGTTTCAGTCCTTGTGTTTGTTAATCCTTTTTCTTCCTTTAATAAAGCACTTTCCACTTTTGCAAATTTAGTCCTTTGAACTTTCCAAACTTCTCAATGGCCTTTGAACTTTGAAAACTTGTCACTTTAAGTCCTTGACTTTTCAATTTTATCCCTTGACTGCCTTTCTTGCTGTGTCGGGCTGATCCGGCTTTGATTTCTGGCTGATTCTTCATTCTTTTTCTTGTCTCTTCCGTTCCTTGTCGGTTTTTGATCGGTTTTTGCTTCTTTTTGTCTTTTCAATCCTTTCCTGCACAATTAGACACAAAAGCACACATTTTCTATTCTTTTGGCATTTTTATGGCTTTTATTTGGCAAAATCCCGGGTAATTTAGTATACAATTTAACAAATATCATAGAGCCTGTTAAGTTAGTAGATAATGAGGAGGCAATGGATGGGGAAGAGGGTAATGAACCTGATGGAAATGTGAATGAGGATTCAACTAGATGGGGAAAATATGTTGATAGATTACTAAAGATCCCTAGGTCACTACCAATTAGATATTACCTTAAGCATAAAATTAATGAAAAAAATCGAGGATTTTGTAGATAACCATAAGTACAACGATTATTTGCTAGCAACACGCTTAGGTAAAATGAATAATGAGACCTATAATTCATTACCCGTAGGACTCATGTACAACGCAATTGTCAAGAAGAAGTTAGTCTGAAAGGATGAAAATAAAGGTAATTTCATGATACCATGTAGCATAGGTAGGTTGAAATTCATGAACACCTTAGCCGACCAAGGGTCCAATGTGAATATTATGCCCTTATCCATCTATAATAAGCTCACTAGCTAGAAGCCG
>BQNB010026096.1:19384-57980 GCA_026074375.1 Tanacetum coccineum
CCTAATGTATGAACTCTGATATTTTACTATGGCATCGAATGAAATCTTATCTTAAAACGTCCATTTAAGGTCGTTTCCTATATCTTGATTGTTGTACTTTGACGTAGCACCCCATTGTTACCATTCCGCTGCTACCTGATTTTGGGGGTGTTACAGATGGTATCAGAGCCAAGGTTATAGGAAACTGGGTCATTTTCAAAACCTAGTCTATAACCACAAAGTTTAAAGGTTTTCTTTTCTTTCATTTTTAAATACAGAATCCTTCATCGCTATTTGATATCCACACGCGCGTATTCCCTGATCCTTACTTACTTTTCTGATTGTCATTATTGCATTATATATAATCTTATATATATAATACTTGGTTTAAATTCGATCTCTTATGTCTATCTTTTGACATATCAATATCTATTTCTAGCGATCAATTATATAAATATCGACTATCCTGATTAATTTATGATTATTTATATCATTCTCCATTATTTACCATGTGCCATGAAGTAATACCCCAGATTAGCTTCTGCTACTATATGTCAAATATCGGGGTGTTACAGATTGGTATCAAGAGCCTCGGTTATAGAGAACAAGGTTAAAACCTAAACTATAACTATTTTCAAAAAAGTCCTCCATGCCACTACATTTCTGAAATAGTATGTAAAGATACATAACTATTATATATATAACTTATGTTATTTTCCACCGAGTTGTTACAGAATTATGTCTACTCCTGACTATATGTACCCTGTTATCGTCCCATCTGTTTCTGATATTAAGGATCCTTTTTTTCTCTACAAATACTCTGACTATACTCCGGCTTCACCAGACTATTTCCCAACCTCACCAGGAAACGCCTCTCCTTATCCTTCAGATGATTTATCTAAGTATCTTTTGGCCTCACTAGCCATTTCACCTGTCCACGATGATCCATATATGAAAGTCATGCAAGCATATAATGCTACTAGTAATGAATTACCTATTCCACCACAAGCTCATATTGCTCCACCAACTGTTTTGCCTCCATCTCCATTGTTACCACTATCACCAATGTTTGATCCCCGAGATTTCTTTCTTCCTAAGGAGATTTTGCCACCTAAGAAATGAGCATGTTCCCGATCATCCTCCTCTACTTCTGCTCTACCTCAAGTATTTGAGATTGGAGAAAGTTCTCATAAGACGAGTTTGGAACGTCATGAGGAACAAATCGATACTATTTTGAATCACTTAGATGAGCTCCCTCTTGAGCGCATTGAGCACATAGAAGATATTATAGAAGGTCTTGGTAATGGTCGAGTAATCATACAACGAGATTTTGATCAACTAGAAACCAAACTTCATGAAGCCCGTGCTCAGATTGCTGGATTTCAGAGAAAGCAAGTAGGGAATGATGATGAGATTGTTCTTGCTCGCGTCAGGACTTCTACTTTAAATATACTCATCGAGGATATCCAAATTCACCACCGATCAGATATTAAGAGTGTTGTGTGTTTGGAACTGCAGAAACAAAGGGCTAACCACTGGAAGCAACTTGCAACCAGTGTTAGTAACTTGTCATGACTGTGGAGAGAAAGGGCATTACAGAAACCAGTACCCAAAGGCAAACAACAATGCCAATGGAAGAGCATACATGCTGAGGGACAAGAACGCTCATCAAGACCCGAACATAGTCACGGGTACGTTCCTTCTAAACCAACATCTAGCTAGAGTATTATTTGATTCAGGAGCCGATAAAAGTTTTGTATCTATATCTCTTGCTTTTATGCTTAATATCCCATCAATTACATTAGATACCACCTACGACATTGAAATGGCCGATGGAAACCTAGTAGGCACTAATACCATTATCCAAGGTTGCACCCTGATCTTGCTAAACCAACCTTTCGAAATTGATCTCATGCCAATTAAACTTGGTAGTTTCGACGTCGTCATTGGTATGGATTGGCTATCCAAGTATCATGCTACAATTATCTGTGACGAGAAAGTCGTCCACATCCCAATCGACGATGAAACTTTGATCATCTGAGGTGATCGAAGTAAAACCCGACTAAGCCTCATATCTTGTATTAAAACCAAAAAGTATATATCCAGTGGATGTCAAGTTTTCGTAGCCCAAGTATTGGAAAAGAAGTCAGACGAAAAACGACTAGAAGACAAACCTGTAGTCAAAGAATTTTCGGAAGTTTTTCCTGAAGAACTACATGGCCTTCCTCCAGTTCGCCAAGTAGAATTCCAAATTGATCTAATTCCAAGAAGGGCGCCAGTAGCCCAAGCACGTTATAGATTAGCTCCTTTAGAAATGCAGGAATTATCCGACCAACTATAAAAGTTAGCAGACCGAGGTTTTATCCGACTGAGTACTTCACCTTGGGGACCTCATGTCTTATTTGTTAAAAAGAAAGACAGATCTTTCAGAATGTGTATCGATTACCGGGAGTTGAATAAACTCACCGTAAAGAATCGTTACCCATTACCCAGGATCAACGATTTATTCGACCAACTTCAAGGTTCGAGTGTTTATTCGAAAATCGACTTAAGATCAGGCTATCATCAACTAAGAGTCAGGGGTGAAGATATTCCCAAGACTGCTTTCAAAACGAGATACGGACACTATGAATTCCAAGTGATGCCATTTGGTTTAACCAACGTACCTGCGGTATTCATGGATCTCATGAACCGTGTGTGTAAACCATACTTGGATAAATTTGTGTTAGTGTTCATTGATGATATTCTTATCTACTCCCGTAACAAAGAAGAACACGCAGATCACCTGAGAATAATCTTGGAATTACTCAAAAAGGAGAAATTGTATGCCAAGTTCTCTAAATGTAATTTCTAGATCAGTATCGTGCAGTTTCTTGGGCACGTAATTGATAGTCAAGGAATTCACGTTGACCCTCCCAAGATTGAAGGAGTTAAGAATTAGGCATCTCCTACCACACCCACAGAAGTACGCCAATTCTTAGGACTTGCCGGTTACTATCGGAGATTTATCAAAGATTTTTCGAAGATTGCAAAGTCTTTGACTGAATTAACCTAGAAAAACAAGAAGTATATCTGGGGAGAAGACCAAGATTCAGCCTTCCAACTACTAAAACAAAAATTGTGTGAAGCTCCAATCTTAGCATTACCAAAAGGAAACGATGACTTTTTCGTTTACTGTGATGCATCGCATCAAGGTCTGGGAGCGGTGTTAATGCAAAGAGAAAAAGTTATTGCATATGCATCCCAACAACTTAAGCCTAATGAAGAAAACTATACCACACACGACCTCGAATTAGGAGCAGTTATGTTCGCTCTTAAAATTTAGAGACACTATCTGTATGGCACAAAGTGTACTGTGTTTACTGATCATAAAAGGCTTCAGCATATCCTTGATCAGAAAGAGTTGAACACGAGACAACGTCGTTGGTTAGAATTGCTCGCAGATTACGATTATGAGATTCGCTACCATCCTGGAAAGGAAAATGTTGTAGCAGATGCCTTAAGCCAGAAGGAATGAATCAAACCACTCCGAGTTAGAGCATTAGTTATGACCCTACACCCAAAATTACCATAAAAAATCCTCGAAGCTCAAACCGAGGAAATCAAAGAAGAGAACATCAAAACTGAGAACCTACGAGGAATGGACAAAGCTTTTGAAGTACGTCCTGATGGAACCCGATGTATCAAAAATCGAAGCTGGTTACCACTCTTTGGTAATTTGAGGGACTTGATCATGCATGAGTCTCATAAATAAATGTATTCCATTCACCCAGGTTCTGACAAGATGTATCGGGATCTAAAGAAACTCTATTAGTGGCCTAACATGAAAGCAATCATCGCTGAGTATGTTGGCAAGTGTTGAACATGCTCTAGAGTTAAAGCAGAATGTCAGAAGCCATCCGGCTTACTGTAGAGATTCCTACATGGAAATGGGAAAGATTAACGATAGACTTCGTTACAAAACTACCCAAAACATCAAACGGACATGACACAATTTGGGTCATTGTAGACCGTCTTACCAAATCAGCACATTTCATCCTTACCATAGAAACAAATAGTATGGAAACCCTTACAAGGTTGTATATAAAGGAAATAGTTTCACGGCATGGAGTGTCGATATCCATCATCTTGGATCGTGACAGTCATTTCACATCCAGATTCCGGCAGTCAATGCAAAATGCTTTGGGTACTCAATTAGACATGAGTAAGGCATATCATCCCAAAACCGATGGACAAAGTGAAAGAACCATCCAAACACTCAAAGATATGCTTCGAGCCTGTGTTATAGATTTTAGAAAAGGATGGGAAAGACACTTACCATTGGTAGAATTTTCTTACAATAACAGTTACCATGCCAGTATTAAGGCAGCACCATTCGAGGTACTTTATCGTCGAAAGTGCAGATCACCTGTCTGCTGGGCCGAAGTTGGAGATGTTCAACTCACGGGACCAGAGATAATCCATGAAACCACCGAAAAGATAGTGCAAATTCGACAACGCTTGCAAGCTGCAAGAGATCGGCAAAGGAGTTACGCCAATGTAAGGCGAAAGCCTTTGGAATTACAAGTTGGAGATCGTGTTATGTTAAAAGTGTCACCTCGGAAAGGTGTCATCCGATTTGGAAAGCGAGGAAAGCTTAACCCCCGGTACATTAGGACCATTTAAGATCCTTCAAAGGGTCGGTCCAGTGGCATACACACTTAAGCTTCCTAAAGAACTCAGTAATGTTCACAGTACTTTCCATGTTTCTAATCTAAAGAAATGCCTATCTGACGAATCTCTCGTCATTCTAATGAAAGAGCTTCAGCTCGATGACAAACTCAATTTTGTGGAAGAACGTGGGGAAATTGTAGATCGAGAAGTCAAGCAATTGAGTCAGAGTCGTATTCCTATAGTTAAAGTAAGATGGAACTCTAAAAGAGGACCAGAATTTATGTGGGAACGCAAAGATCAAATTCGTGCCAAGTATCCACATCTGTTTACAAATATCACTCCAACATCCAACTAAATCTCGGGACAAGATTTCTTTTAAGGTTGGGAGACTATAACAACTCACAATTTTCATCTATGTAATTATCCTTCTGTTAAATTAGATGCAATTTTCATCAATGTAATATTTACTTATTAAATTAAGTACAACTATTTTCACGGGAATATTTTTGCTTTATTCCACCCATTATGTAACGTAACTTACATAATCAAAGTAAACGAGCTCACGCAACCTACCTATGCCAATTTCATTAATGTTTAAATCAATTAAACGTTATAATATGTCAAGCAATATGTTTTAAACTCCATTTTATCATACGTTATCTATTTAAGGTACTTTTCAAAATGTTATTATAAAACGCATATTAAACGTTAACGTTTATATCAAAACCCTAACTTCATGTAATGTTTACATACAAAAATAAATGTACAAGCCTTCAAGCATGTGTACAAATGATCAATACATAATATTTAAATTACATTTTCCCTCCTAAATCAAAGTACAACTCATTTGAGCTCAATATATAAGCCAATAAAGCATAAATTCAGTTACAGTCACTCAATGGATATGCTCGCCTTTGGAATGAAGATGGATGAACAGGAACTTGAGCCTGGAACTAATGAAATTCGGGGAAAACATGGAACCGGTCACTATACTGGGGGGCGAGACATGACCGCGACTTAAGATTCAAGTACCGTTGAAAAGACTAAAGGAACGGGGGAATGACTACCTGTAATAAAGCACAGGCTAATACGAGCCGATCAGAAGAAGCAAGGCTCTAGATTACCAGATCCTGGACATAATGTTCCAAATTCTCCCTCCATTTTCTTTCTATATTTCATAAAACCTTTTCAGCACGAGTTACAAACACTTATAGCACAACATTTAAACTAGATTTCCCTCCCTTTTCATTACATATACACGTCCTAAATCCAAAACCCTAATTCGAAAACCCTAAACACCTTAACTAGTTTCAAACTAAGTTTTAACCTGGCAACCACCCTCTACCATGATCCACCACCATGCTAGCCTACTTGTCACCACCAAGCAACCAGCCTACCACCTTGTCACTACCAAGCAACCACCCTAGCACCATTGTCATACCCTTGCTCACCAAGAAAACACCCTACTTGTCTCCCCTTAATAACCGAACCCTCTCCACCTCCCAACACCTCATCCTAGCCTTCCTTAGTCACCATGGCTAACGCTTGGCCACCACTTCAAGTAAACTTGGTCCCTACTTCTCCTAAACCTTATTCGCCGTCCTCCCGCTCCAACTGCGAGGGAGTGTTAGCCTGTATTAGTGTATTAGTGTTTTGTAATAGGCTCAAGCCCAAGTCTAGATTGTTCCTCATATAATTATATATTGTAGCCGTGTTTTATGAATGAGATACACAGAATATTCACCCACCTACAGTTGCATCTTTGAATTGACCATGCTTCCTTTTCACACCCTTTTTAGAAAGCTAGCACCTTTAACGTTCTGGTATCAAGACCCTCACGTAACAATAAAAAACAAAGTGAATGATGTTCCAACATATATAATCTTAACAGTCGTAAAGATAGTCTATTTATGGAATATTTATGATTGCTTATCAAAACAGCTGATGTGGGACATCTTATTAAAATTGTTTCTTTGCATACTTGGTGTGACATTATTGAAATTTTTTTAGATAGTTTATCCGGCTCAATTTATGTATCAGATGAGAGTGAAATAAGGTGTTTAAATAATCACCTTAAAATTCCTTATATAGGTTTGATTACTTCTTTAAGTAGTTATTTCTATATAGCATTCCTAAAAAAGCAATCCCAATACCCAAACACTCTCTTCATGGCTAATTATCTACTTTATTTAACAGGTGATAAATAAGCAGATGAATTCAAAATAAGCAAATTAATGGATTCAAAATAAGCAGATTAAATGCACTTGGCCTATGCCATTGGCTCATGCTTTTGCAGACGATGTACCAAGCCTGGAAACATTGCAAAGTAAAGTTTGTATTAGTAAAGTCGCTAGTTTCTATTAAATGAACAAAAGTTGGTTGAAACGTACCTTGTGTTTTTGCTTAGCTTCTTTCGGAGCTCTGAAATCAACCGTAATCTGGCCCTTTTCAGGGTTTCGTTTCTTCCGCTCCAATGCCTCAGTGCCCTACACGTTTTCTTCCAAACGCCATTGGCCTTCACCATACACTCCCTATCCACTTACTTTGTTCATCATCCTCAATTTTTTTAACTTCTCAATCTTTTATTAATTTGTTATCATCAACATAAAAAATTCATTGGGTAATTACCTCTACGGATAGTTGAGGCGTGTAGACGGCAGCGGTCGTCGGAAAAGGTGTGTAATCCGTTCGAGTTTCAGATTCGTACCTTTGTGTGCTTGTGTTATTCCTTTGCTTCATTCGGGTTGTTTTGTGTTTTTTTGTTATAATCGAAAACAGATGATTGGATTTGGCGTGTTATGATGATATACATGATGTTACTAGCCAACTTCAGTTATGTAACCCTAGATTGATTTGTCTTCTTTGGAGGAGATGAAGGGTTGTGTAACCTCTTGTAGTTGGCATATGTATAGTCGAATAGCTACACCCATTAACAAGGATCACCTCCACAATAATTATGGGCACCTGCACAATAAATTAAAAGACTGAATCTTTATATATAATATATAAGTTTGCTAATTAGTGATACAACTTGGTGATCAACACTAATGTTGTACAGTACTCATAATTCAAAACACCTTTCTTGCTGCCAAGATAACTGAAAATAAGTATTAATTACATGGAGACTATAAAAATCTTGTACCATAGGAAACGGTTCGGTTTCAACTAATAGATGTAGGTTATGATGTTATACTTGCACTAGTTTTATGATGTTATACTGGCTAAAATGCAATGAAAGGTTGTTCGACATATATGCGTGTCTAATGCATATTATCTGTTGGACCTATAATGTTATAAACGTAAGATAGGGTACCAAATATGTAATTGTAGTTAGTTAGGCAGTTATAGGCAGTTATAGACAGTTATTTTGGCAGTTACAAATGAAAGGATACAACTGTTGGATTAAACGAACCATCACAACCTTTCATCTTATACCTGTTCGTTTTGTATAAATAGAATCTATGTAAACCTTATCAGATTGGACAAAATCATTAATAAAACAACGTTTATTTCGTTTATGGTATTTCGTAACAAGGTTTAGATCAAAGATCTTTTGTTAGGGACCAATATTTGGTATTAGAGCAGGTTTGAATAAACCAGAAATCATCATATACCAGTTCTTTGTCCCTGTTTTGAATCAAGAGAGAACCAGTTTTCTTTCGGCAAAACAAAACTTTGCAAAAATCAGATCGAACACACAAATCAAAAATCATATTCGTGTGTTATCAAACGAGAATCCAACTATCTGTCACCAAGGGATTAATCACTTCTGTGATTAAATCAACCGGCATCAAAAAGGGTTTCATTTGTTTTTGCAAGATCAGTTTGTTCTAGAACATCAAACCGAAAAGAAATCATAACCCAGAATCATCAGAATTCACAAGTTAGGCACGGTTAAGATCCGAAACCAAGTTTCAAAACAGAAAACAACATCGAAACTGGCAGAAATCAAAATCGTTAGAAAGAGGAACTAACACACATGTGTCGGAAGAAACAAGTATCGCACCCTTAATCGAATCATCAATTGATTCAGATTACCCACAAACGGCCAAATTATAGACTACTTTTCAAGATCCTCAATTCCAGCGAAACCCTAATTTCGCACAACAATCAAAGGGACGCCAGTGAATCAAAAAGATCACAATTGGCAGAAGATATAACGGTTAAACCGACCAATTAATCGGCGGTTAACCACCAAAGGAAGAAGAAGCAGAAGCAGTCTCAACAAGAGACGCGTCAATCTCCAAAGAAAAGAAAGAGGCGCAAGTCTAATAACATAAAAGAGGCACCGGGTTATAACCCATCAGGTTTTTTCAAAAAAACACACTTAACCCCCTCCACTTTTAGTTATTGATATAATATATTTGTGATAATATATATTGTATAGATAATTTAAAAAAACAAGTTTTGTATTTTTATCTAAAGAAAAAAATCCTTTTCATTTTTTTCAAATACAAAATAGCAAGTTAAACCAAACCCTTGTGGTTCACATAGTAAGTAAGAAAAAAACTTAGTATTTAAACGAATCCTCACTGTGGCAAAGTAAGCAATTAAGAAAAATACTATTGTTTTTTTTATAAAAAAGTAAGAGAAACCGTAGTGTTTCACCCAGTAAGAGAAACCGTAGTGTTTCACCCAGTAAGAGAAACCGTAGTGTTTCAACCAGTATAAGAACCTCTGTGTTTCAAAACAAGTAAGGAAGTAAGCAAGTTAAGAAAGTAAGAAGAAACAAGTAAGTAAGAAAGCAACAAAGCATGACGAAAGGAGAAACATCTACACCAACTCGTGAGCAAAATATAGCACTTCAATGTCCGAAACTGAATGCATCAAACTACACCACATGGGCAATTATGTTGGAAACAATCTTAAAAGCTTATGGCCTTTGGGAAACACTTGAAGCTACAGAAAAAGTAGATGAAAGAAAGATACATACAACAAAAGCAATGATCCTCACAACATTGCCAGAAGATATTCTAATGCAAGTTGCACAGTACGAGACTGCAAAGGAAGTATGGGAATCAATTAAAGTACGATATATAGGAGAGGAACGAGTTCAGAAAGCACGGATACAAACTTTAAGGAGCGAGTTGGAGACTTTGAAAATGAAAAACAACGAAACCGTAAGCGACTTTGCCGGAAAATTGGGAAGCATAAGAGGCAAATTTAAAAAGTCTTGGTTAACTCTTAAGACAAATACACTCGTCTGAAAGTTACTATAACTCCTTTCAAAGAAGTTTCTACCGATCGTAGCATCTATCGAGCAATATTCCGAGATTGATGAAATGTCATTTGAAGAAGCAATGGGAAGAATAATAACTTTTGAAGAACGCATCAAAAGTCAAGATAAACCGGAAGAAAATTATCAAAACAAACTTCTAATGGCAAGATCAAGTAATCAAAATCATGGTAATGGTCGAGGAAGAAACTTTAGCAAAGAAGAAAAAGGACGTGGAACAAGTTTTCAACAAAGTACAAGAGAACAAATCAAGAATAAAATGAGATGCTATGAATGTGGTGACTTAGGTCATTTTGCACGCGAATGCATCAAATGGAAGAAGAAAAACAAGCAAGAAGAGTCTCATCTCATTTACGAAACTGACAATGAACCCACATTGCTGTGAAGTCAAGAATGATGAAACTTGATTTTTTCACATTAGGGGGGAGATTGTTGGACCTATAATGTTATAAACGTAAGATAGGGTACCAAATATGTAATTGTAGTTAGTTAGGCAGTTATAGACAGTTATTTTGGCAGTTACAAATGAAAGGATACAACTGTTGGATTAAACGAACCATCACAACCTTTCATCTTGTACCTGTTCGTTTTGTATAAATAGAATCTATGTAAACCTTATCAGATTGGACAAAATCATTAATAAAACAACGTTTATTTCATTTCTGGTATTTCGTAACAAGGTTTAGATCAAAGATCTTTTGTTAGGGACCAATATTATCGAAGGCCACGTTGGTTGTCTGTTTACCGGCTAATAAAGTTATTCGAAGCTCTTTTTTTCAAGAAGGGAGTGATCATGTACAAGGAATTTTCAAAAAGGGAGTGATCATGTACAAGGAATGGATGGTGCTTGTACTTAATGAGATGATTATCGAATGGTTGAAGACTTGGACTTATGTGTTATGTTGGCCAGGGCTCGTGTGTGGCAACAGGTGGTCGCGGTAGCTAAGGTGTGTATGTTTAAGGTGTTTTCAAGTTGCATGTGTTGGTGAGAATTGATTAATATGAAGTTTTATTTTTACATGTTTCTGTGTTTAATTATGATGTTCAAGTAAGTGATTTTGTTAATGTTTTAGACTAACGATCGATTGATGATGCTGATATATACATGATGATAAATTAGCATGATGACAAAGAAGATCAATGTGCATCCCGAGTGGAAGATTCTTCAAACACTAACCAATGGGGCAAAAAGGAAGCTGGATCATCTCCTTCTTCATCTGGTAAATGGGCTGCTGTGGAATTTTTTTTAAAAAGAATTCTTTTCTTTTTTTTAAAAAGAAATTTTTTTTATATGAAGTAATTTTTTTTATATGAAGTAAATTTACTCTTTTATATGAAGTAAATTTTTTTTTTTTTAAAAGAAATTTAGGGTCGACATTGTCGACCCTAATTTTTTAGCGGGATTAAACCAAACCTTGGCGGGCTAATTAAATTTTGGTAAAAAGGTTAGGGTCGACATTGTCGACCCTAACTTTCGACCCAAAACTGTTTTAGTATTTATATATACTTTTAAATACATTTTATACATTAAAAAATATAAAAAGTTATATAAAAAACTTAGGGTCGACAATGTCGACCCTAACTTTTGACCCAAACTTATTTTGTTGACTTACTAGTTTTGGTGAATAATTGTGGGCCCCATGTGTAGTTTAGGGTCGACATTGTCGACCCTAAATTTTCTTCGACCCAAAACAGCATTATTGTTGTAGTGTTTGGAGGAGATGGAGGGTTGTGTAACGTCTTGTAGTTGGCATCTGTACAGTCGAACAGCTACACCCATTAACAAGGATCACCTCCACAATAATTATGGGCACCTGAATCTTTATATATAATAGAAGATTGATAAGTTTGCTAATTAGTGATACAACTTGGTGATCAACACTAATGTTGTACGGTACTCATAATTCAAAACACCTTTGTTGCTGCCAAGATAACTGAAAATAAGTATTAATTCCATGGAGACTATAAAAATCTTGTACCTTAGGAAACGGTTCGGTTTCAACTAATAGATGTAGGTTATGATGTTATACTTGCACTAGTTTTATGATGTTATACCGGCTGAAATGCAATGAAAGGTTGTTCGACATATATGCGTGTCTAATGCATATTATCGAAGGCCACGTTGGTTGTCTGTTTACCGGCTAATAGAGTTATTCGAAGCTCTTTTTTTCAAGAAGGGAGTGATCATGTACAAGGAATTTTCAAAAAGGGAGTGATCATGTACAAGGAATGGATGGTGCTTGTACTTAATGAGATGATTATCGAATGGTTGAAGACTTGGAGTTATGAGTTATGTTGGCCACGGCTCGTGTGTGGCAACAGGTGGTCGCGGTAGCTAAGGTGTGTATGTTTAAGGTGTTTTCAAGTTGCATGTGTTGGTGAGAATTGATTAATATGAAGTTTTATTTTTACATGTTTCTGTGTTTAATTATGATGTTCAAGTAAGTGATTTTGTTAATGTTTTAGACTAACGATCGATTGATGATGCTGATATATACATGATGATAAATTAGCATATATGACTATTTTTGTTCCTTCATATCTGCTAATCTGGGTATTGTGTAGGTGTTTCATAACTGTTGTTACAAACATGATTAACCTTAGAGACCGCTGATAGAATTGAGAGGAGGTTAGCTGGTTGGGACAGAATGGGAAGCCCGAAACCGGGTTGGTCTCGTACACCCACAATCCTTTTCCCAAGTGGTTTCCGAGCAAGAACAAGACATCATAGAAGTAAACGGTCATGTTTCAAGGTACAATCATCAAAGAGAGACACTCTAAATCCTGAGAACGTGAGATAAAATCTTTATCTTGCTATTGGATTTGTCATAAGAAGTTAACGTTCTCGTCCTAAATGGATCCATTCGATCTCAATCCAATCTCTTACGTAAAATTGTTATTTTTACAATGCGGGTGTTGTTACATGTGCGTATATCAAAGCTACAATTATTGTTTCAATTATGCAAGAACGAAAATTATATGCATCTAAACAAGATCTCCTGAAATTTTCTACAATGCCAAACACCCCCTAATTCTGCAATACTCAGATATATTTACTGTAGTAATCTTGGCATCTTAAGGTTATATTGTATCCAATGTTTTACGGCTAATGCAAACATTCATCGTAGAAAACCAGTTCACAGTCACAGTACTCCTCAAACTTCAACAGTTGATCCCAAAAGAGCAGCTTTTGAGGAAGAAATTGACAAACTTAAACGTGAAAAAACTTCTCTTGAGAAAAACCTCATAAGATACAAACAGCAACAACCCGCTTCAAAACTTCAACTGGAAGATCTTACTCAACGTGTCAACAGTATGGAGCAAAGACAAGATGCCTTACTGACATTTCTGAAAAAAGCAGCTCAGAATCCCAATTTTGTCACCTTGCTCAGAAACTTGAGTCCATGGATTTTTCAGCAGATAACAAGAAAAGAAGATTGCCCAAGTCTCGGGTTTTTCCAGATGATGGTGTAGTAGACAACCACAGCCCTCAAAGCCCGTCTAGACCCGACTTTGGCAATTTTTCTCATCATGAATTTTCGGGCAAGCTTAGACTCGAGTTATCACCGGCTGTTTCAGACATTAACATTGTTTCAAACAGCACTCAAAGCTCCTATGAAGATGGTGGAAGTCCACAATTCAGATCATCCGAAGGCTGCACAAGAACTACAGAGGCGACACCTGGTAGGCTGCTAGAGCTTTCGGATACATGCACATCATTCGGTTTTAACATGGGATCTTCTTTAACACACAAAACAGACCCAACGTTAGATACTAATAAAGAATGATACAACACCTCAATCCGTGTCAATAGAATGATACAATCCCTCAATCTTTAGAGGATATCGGAAAGCCTCCAAGTGAAAATGTGCCCTCAAACCCTAAACCGACTAATAACGCAGCGCCTGCAGCACCTACAGCTGTCCCGACTCGTGTTAACGATGTGTTCTGGGAGCAATTTTTGACCGAAAGACCAGGTTCTTCAGAACGCCATTCAACGAACAAGATGAGCGAAGATCGGGTCATGGGTCATATGGCAACTCTAGTAACATGGAGAATCTGGCCCTTTGAGTTGAGTCTCCATGTTCTTCTCACTTTTTAGAAACTCGGATATGCTAGTCTGTATGTGTACATTACTTATAACTACTATCTTTTATCTTTAGAATATGTCTGCGTTTAAATGTAATATGTTGTTTCCTAACGATACACAACCCTGTTGGGGTTTGGCCGGGTTTGGCTAGGTATGACCAGGTTTGACCGTGTATGGCCTGGCTTGGCAGGGCATGACCGGGGTTTGACCAGGTGTGACCGGGGATTGGCTGGGTATGATCGGGTTTTTTTTGGGTAAAAGGGTTTCTACACCGGCAAAGTATATTAAATGGAAGATGTTTGAGTACATGAATGTGGCTGAAGTACCACATCAAAACACGAGAAAGCGCACTCTAATGCGTATCATTAACTACATGTATATGACAACCATATACATGAATCAATAAATAATTTAGACTTAAACTACACATATTAAATCAGCTCCATGTCTATGTCATTCGACCTGCAATTACGTCAAGATTAGCTCTCTATTATAGTCCTTCACAGAAACATTCCAGGCTTCCAATAGTTTCACCACTCGCTGCTTCTTTCTAAAACGAAAGGTAAGCAATTTGAGTCTCACATTGTATACAATGATATCATGAATCTGCTGCATAGGAGTTCTAGCTTGGTTCTTGATTAGACGGAAGTTCTGTTCTTGCCACACAAAGTACACAGTAGCAGCAATCACAAGCCGAGCCACTATGCTTACAAACGTTCGTCTCGTGGCCATTGGCTTTATCCATGAAACAATATCTTCCCAAACTGGACCAATGCCATCCATTACCATACTCCAGACCTAAGCAGGAAACGAGCCCTCCAAGAAAATGTGGTTATGTGAGTCGGGCATTAACTTGCAAAACGGGCACAAAAACAGGTTTGAGTTGGTATTAGCACCAACATCCCATCGTCTCAGTGTGTCTTTAGTCTTTTCATCATAATAAGCCAAACCAAAAAACGCGTGTCTAGGAACACAATGCAGAAACCAAACAATGGAAGTCCAATCATCAGTAGTACCTCTAGGACGAATAGCCTCCCATACTTCATGCACAGAAAACACTATCACAATACCATATTACCATGAATATCTTTCCTTATCAAGCAATCATCAATATCTTGCACAAGATTTGGAAATGTAATCTGATTCAAAAAAGATACCGAGAAGTCCAATGTTCAGGCCACGACCAGATGTTGTCTTGTATCACATCAGCCACACAATCTGATAAAGAGAAATTTTCCCTTGTAATGGTTCTTGCAGTAAGGTGAGTATACAATCTTGGTATGACTGGGTTTAGCCGGGTAAACCGGGTTTGACCGGTTTTGGCCGGTTTTGACCGGGTTTTGGTCGGGTTTGACCGGTTTAGGCCGGGCTTGACCGGTTTTGGCCAGGTTTTATCGGGTTTGACTGGTTTTGGCTGGGTATGCCTGGGTTTACATAAGCCATGCGGTTTATGCGAGACATGTATGCGTGTCTAATGCATATTATCGAAGGCTGCGTTGGTTATGGATTTACGAGCTCATGGAATTACTCCAAGCTCTTGATGGTTTTACACTTTCATAACAATTATATTAAACCATAACATCAAAGCATAGAATAGCGGAAGCAAAAAAAAAAGATCAAATAACATGTTTGAATAATTAACCGAATTAGGGTTACATACTGATTCTAGCCCGAACAAGAATCAAATTGCTTAGGGATTATCTCCAAGAACCCTAATTAGGGTTTATACGAAAACAATCCAAGAACAGTCTAAAGAAAGACTGTATCACGATCTTGTACACACGCTATGTATCGAGTTAACCAATCACTAGCTTGATAACACGTAGCGTTTAAACGAACGATTCGATCCGATCAACCCAAGGTTATGGGGTCGAATGTAGGACAAATGAGTGATAGAGTTTAGGGATTATTGTCTATCTTTCACCTCTCCATATGGGTGTTTATATAGGCACCCTAACCCTAATACTTGGTGAACAAGTAACATCAATTCATTAATTATGCAACATCAATTATGTAACATCAATTCATTAATTATGTAACATTATGTAACATCAATTATGTAATTATGTACTTGTCCTTGCCCTTATGGTCGTTAGTCTTTTCCGTTAAATACTTAACGACCGTTAAACGTTTACGTGTAAAATTAACAAATATATTATTTATTAATTGTTAACTCGTAGTGAGTGCAATCCCGTGATCTTGAGTTCGATCCTAACACACATCTATTAATTTATCATCCATAAACTAACAGCTCCCACTTGGACATATTTAATAGTGTGATCACATCGGTTAGCGTCTAGTTACACGCCGATGCCTCTAGTATGATCTCAAGTAAGGTCTCCTGGAAAAACCTTTTAATGATTCATCATTATTATTATCCTTTTGTTTCTAATACAATGTTAATAAGGATATGGATCTTAGTCATTCCTTAATTAACGGATTCTGTTTCTCGTTTTATCTGATTGAGCAAGATTACCAAATCTTCTGAACGTATTCCAGAAAATCTTGGGTGTGGCCACACATACATCTTACCAATCCCACGAGGGGCCCAGCTGTATTAAACTTCAAAACGTATTTGAAGGAAACAAATCCTTTATTGACTACAAGCAAAACTCATGAATTTTGCAACACTTCTGAAAACAATCCGTATAGCTACCAGTTACGTTTAGCGTTAAATTGCTTCACAGAAATGCACTAGATCCATAACAGTTTCCTGGTATCTCAAGTCTGAGGATAACTATTTATGATTTACTTAATGACAAGATCCATAAAGTACAATCACATAGTTGGGATAAGTCCTATATTCAACTCATTAAATATCATGTGAAATTGGTATGTCAACGCATCAATATACTTTCAAGTATATTCTAACCAATACTCAGATTTGTCTTAATTCAATAATATTCCCATATCATTAATCGACAACGGACATTTAGAATATTTCATTATTCAAGGATTTAAAACATGTAAAATAGGATACAAAATTAAATAACAAAATAAACATAACCATCATTTTATTTTATCAAATAATAATGTTTACACATCCATTATCCAAACACTAATCACAGATATGCATGAAACTACTAGCTAATCGAAGTCCAATTCCATTGGCATGTTCGTTAACCTTTCCTCTAGGTAAAGCTTTAGTAAAAGCATCAGCTAGGTTTTTATCTGTGTGAACTTTTATCAATTTGATTTCACCACTCTCGACTTGTTCTCGAACATAGTGATATCTACGCAGAAAATGTCTGGCGCCTTTCATGACTCCAGGTTCATTGGCGAATGTGATTGCAGCAGAATTGTCACAATACATATTAATAGGTTTATTTATTGAAGGCATCACTCCAAGATCTCCAACAAACTTCCTAATCCAAACGGCTTCCATTGCAGCTTCTGACGCAGCCATGTACTCAGATTGCGTTGCATGCATTGCAATGGTTGTCTGCTTTTTGCTCTTCCAGTCTACTGCTCCTCCATTGACGACAAAGACATAACCCGTCTGAGACTTCGTATCATCTTTATCGCATTGCCAGGACGCATCACAGAAACCTGTAACCTCAAGTTCTGTATCTGGATTTCCTCCGTACACTAAAAACATATCTTTCGTATTCCTCAGATACTTTAGAATATGTTTAACAGCAACCCAGTGGAGCTTTCCTGGATTCTGTTGATATCGACTGACCAAGTTTTGAGCAAACGCCACATCTGGCCTTGTGCACCTGACAGCATACATGATAGATCCTACAGCCGAAGCATAAGGTACCTTTTTCATGTAAGCTTTTTCCTCATCTGATGAAGCGCACATTTCATTACTCAAATCATGTTTGACTTCCATCGGTATAAAACCTTTCTTAGAGTTTTGCATACTGAATTTCTTCAATATCTTATCGATGTAAGCACTTTGATTAAGTCCAATCAACCGCAGAGATCTATCTCTATATATCTTAATTCCCAGAATGTATGCAGCTTCTCCTAAATCCTTCATAGAAAAACACTTTCCAAGATAATCCTTAACTTCCTTAAGTCTTGGAATGTTGTTTCCCATGATTAAAATGTCATCAACATATAGGATCAAGAATACTACATTACTCCCACTAGCTTTGCGATATACACATGGCTCATCACGATTTTGAGTAAATCCAAACCTTTTGATTTCCTCATCAAATCGTTTATTCCATTGACGTGATGCTTGCTTCAAACCATAAATAGATCTTTGAAGTTTGCATACACGGTTTGGATACTTTGGATTTACATACCCTTCAGGTTGCTCCATATAGATGTCTTCATCTAAGCGACCATTCAAGAAGGCAGTTTTAACATCCATTTGCCAAATCTCATAATCATAGTACGCTGCTATAGCTATAAGAATCCTAATAGCTCTAATGTCTGCTACAGGAGAAAACGTCTCCTCGTAGTCAACCCCATAGGTTTGAGTGCAGCCTTTAGCTACCAGACGAGCTTTATAGGTGTGTACTTTACCATCCATGTCAGTCTTCTTCTTGAAGATCCACTTACTCCTTACTATTTTAGCATTAGGAGGAGGGTCTACTTCAGTCCAGACTTCATTAACTTTCATGGAGTTCATTTCCTCATCCATTGCACCTTGCCATATTACCTTATCAGGGTCAAGCATGGCAGTTTTATAATTAGCAGGTTCTCCAAGATCCCCTACTACATCATCTTCAACCTCCATGTTTAGACACAGACGGTTGGGTGCACGTTTAGTCCTTTCAGACCTACGGACAGGAATTAATTCCGATGGAGGACCCAGACTTTCAGGTTCTACTGGAATTTCGCTAGTGTTTTCAGAAGGTAATGTATCCATATGATCATCTTCTAGATCATAATCTCTCCCACTGAATTCTTGAGATATGAGATCTCTTTCAAGAAAATCTCCATACCTAGCAACAATTACTTTGTTTTCAGGTGGAAAATAAAAGTAGTAACCCATAGTTTCCTTAGGGTATCCTACAAAGATACACTTAACAGATCTCTGTTGGAGTTTATCAGCTGAGTCACGTTTCACATACGCCTCGCAACCCCAGACCTTTAAATAAGACAAATTCGGCGCTTTGCCATGCCATATTTCATATGGTGTCTTATCAACCTTCTTAGTGGGTACCATATTAAGAATACGAACAGCAGATTCTAAGGCATAATCCCAAAAGGATAACGGTAGAGTAGTAAGATTAAACATAGATCGCACCATATCCAATAATGTACGATTTCTCCTTTCAGATACACCATTTTGTTGTGGAGTATATGGAGAAGTAAGATTCTGAACTATTCCATTCTCACTTAGATAATCTTTAAACTCTTGGCTTAAATATTCACCACCTTTATCGGATCGAAGAGCTTTAATCTTCTTTCCTAGTTGCAATTCTACTTCTGCTTTGAAAACCTTAAATGTTTCAAATACCTCATGTTTATGTTTAAGTAAATAAACATATCCATAACGACTGAAATCATCCGTAAAGGTTAAGAAGTAGCTAGCACCTTTCCTTGACACATGTCTAAGTGGTCCACACACATCAGTATGAATTAGACCAAGTAGATCTGTAGCTCTTTCAATATTGCTATTAAAAGGTTTCTTTGTCATCTTAAGAAAATACCATTTTAAAAAGAAACAAAAAAACAATTACAGAAACAGTATGAACAAATCCAGGATCCAACAAACATGAAAGGGAAACAACACCTCTAACAATAGAAGGTGCATAATAACAATTGTTTAATTTCAGTACTAAACCCGAAGGTAAAACTAAATCAAACATTCCTATGGCTTCAACAGCTGCTTGTGTTCCATTGCCCACTTGCAGATATTGATCCCCATAAGATAGTTTCCTTTCTTCTTTAAATCCCTGCAGCGTATTACAAACATGAATACCGCATCCCGTATCATATACCCAGGAATTTAATTTGTAGATATATTAAATAATTATAATGCATAAATAAGTTACCTGAAGTTTGCAGCATCATGCTCAGCCTCTTGTTCTTATTTTGCGCAACTCTCAGGTAAAGAGGGCAGTCCTCTTCCATGACCAACTACGTTACATGGTGATCAAGCTTGAATCCTTCTTTGATTTCCTTCTTCTGAGGAGGGTTTTGCTTAGTTTTGGTTGATAAGCACAACTTGCTTATTATGAACAGCTTTGCCTTTGCCTTTATCCTTTTTGTTCGCTTGCGTTATTGGCTATTTTCCCCTACCCTTTTGATAGCCAAGTACCTGAGGTGTAGGGGCCTTGTCTTTTAAACCATTTTCATAGTCAATGAGCAATGCGTGTAGATCACTCATTGTCTTCCCCACGCAATGCATATTGAAGTTTCTAACAAAATCAACAAAATCCTTGTTAAAGGACTTGTTTATTAAGTTAATAGCCATATCATTGTCATAGGGTTTCCCAAGAGCTTGTAGTTGGTCCCCAGTAACCTATCATTTCCCCAACACATGAGACCTTACGGATTTTCCTGGGGCTTGTTTGCAGCTGTGTAGGGTATCCCACCAATCTTAGATCTCAACAGCTTGAGGCTTTCAAACATTTTCCATGAGTTCATTAAGCCAGGCTTTGGGGGAAAATATATTCCAAACTGGCTTTGTAAGTCAGGTGACATTTTTTCCAAGCATTAAATCAAAGCCACTCAAAATGTAACTTGTATTTACTTACCATGCAGCTATAACATTCTCAGCAGCATTCTCAGGGGGTTCATCAGGACAAGACTTAATACAAATGTCATAGTTACCCGCCACTCTCAAGACAATCATTAGTGAACGTACCAATCATTGAAATTTCGCCATCAGTTTTTCTCTGCTCAAAGAAAGCTTGAACGTAGAACTTAATGTTTTTTTTATTATCGGGTTGAGCACCATTTCACAGAAAAAGTTCATATTATTAGTATTTTCGATAATACATTTTTCAAGAAAATAAAAATACCCTAGGATAATATTCATATAACCAAAGAATTTCTTGAAAAACTATAACCCATAGTGACAAAACTCCATCAACATCAGTTGATCTGCTAGTAATGAATTTCTTCAACATGGTAATTTGTCGAACTAATAAATTGACAACAATATTCAATTCTAGATTTTTATATGGGAATTTACCATTGCCAAAAACTAGTTGCATTGTAAACATGTTTCATCCCATCTTAATGCCTTGAGTTTCTAGGTCTCACTAAATAACTCAATTAAGTCGTCTAATCTAAAAAACGTCAAACTTGTCCATGTGAGGTCTTACTCAATCATGAAGGTTTTCTGTCCATTACAATTTAGTCCAAGTTCTCACATGACATAAATTTTTATTATTGCACTTTCAAGTGTTTGTCAATTAGATGGCATTCGACTAAATTTTGAGGGTATTAATATTTTGATGTGTGGTAAATCAAAATTATGTATGGGATAAGTCATGCATACAACTCCAAGCAATGTTTTAATAAAACATTTTATTAACTTTTAGGTCAAGATTAAATAAACAAAGTTTTGGTTAAGGCATTAGTTGAACCAATTAAAGAAGTACCCATAATCATCGTCCACAACGTACTTTTGCAAAAGTCTTTCGACATAGTGTTTCGGATGTGGAATTAAGGCAAATCAACCTTAAAGTAATTTTGTACTTTTAAATAATCGTAGGTAACTCCAATTTGACGCATAAGCAAGCCGAGAATTCGGTCAGCGCTGAAGCATAACCTCCTCTATTAGTCGTGTTCTGACACCCCGCGACGCGATTAAACCTTCCCACACAGTTTTCTACAAATTGGGATGAGCCTTTCTAACTATTTAGGCACAAAAATAACAATCAATTAAACTATTTGTAAATTTAACTCTTCAAAACAATTCATAATTTTATAATGATTTAGTCCATATTATTTTTCTATTCAAAAAAAAAAATTACCCTTTTGTTTACAACAATTCGCATCAATTATATAAACCAAAAACAAGTAATTTCTAATAAAAAATAAAGAATAAAGCGGTAAATACATAATAACAAATTATATGCGTTAAAAAAATGTAGCCACATGCATTCTTTTTATACAATAAACCCTAATAATAAAATCTAGGTTTCATTATGCATATATTTAATCATGGCTCTCACTTTTATTAGAAGTGAACCACATGTATCGAGTCAACGATACGGTAAGCCATAATTAAAATATACCACATAGCACAAACTTAATTTATTATTAATATTGAGGTCTTCCCCAATTCAAGATTTATCGTACTAAAATTAATGGCAACATAAAATAATACACGTAACAATTACTTCATATAAATCCATATGATCCATGAAAAACATGCATGTTCGTCATGGATCCACAAAATTCACTCAACAATTAATCAAAGAACATCAAGGATCGTAACCATAAACATGACATAACAATTAATCATGCAATAAACCTTTTAAAATCTAACATGTAAATTAGGGTTTCAAAAAAAATTTCATTAAAAAAAATCGACCAACTTGGTCGATTTAGGGTAAAACCCTAATTTTTATAAACCCTAAACACATGTAATTAACAACAATACAATATTTGTAATAGATTTTAGGTTTCGGTAATTATTAACATGTTAAAACAGCTCGTGATGCCACTATTAAAATTTAGCATGCATAACAATTATAATCTAAATAAATCATCAAAGCACGTAATAGCGGAAGCGATAATAAATCATATAATTAACATGCATATAATTAACCGGGTCGGGTTACATACCTTTGGATTCTCGCGAGCACAAGAATCGCTCTTGTTTTCTTTGTTCTTGATCTAACCCTAATTAGGGTTTATGTGGATCTATTGATTAACCCTTTACCAAGTTTTGTTAATCGATCCAAGATTTAATCTATAGTGAGATTAAACCACGTTCTTGTACACACGTTTTAGAAACAAGTTAACCAAAAGACTAGTTTGAAAACAAGAAAACGTTTCTAGGTTTAAAATCGATCAAACAAAAAAAACCCTTGAGATTGATTTTGGCCGATCGAACAAAAGGGAGAACAAAGAAAAATTTAGGGATCTTTTGTGTGTACAAAACTTCTCTTCTCCATTGATCCCTTAATTCCTTTGTTTATATAGGCTAACCCAACTTAGAGCCCAAGTCAAGTTCTATTAGGAAAAGGAAACAAAATCTTTTCCTATTCCCCTCTTGCCTATAACCGCCCAATACACCACCTTCATGGGGTGTTCCGGAACCTTCTCGACTTCCTTTTACAAAGTTAGTCCTTCCCTTTATTCGTTAGTCATTTACCGTTAAATACTTAACGACCGTTAAATGTTTTCGTGTATTTAATAAATATATTACATTTAATATAATTATTAATTCGTTAACTCTTTACGTATTGTGTGCAATCCCGTGGTCTCGAGTTAGATCCTAACACACGACTATTAATTTATCGTCCATAAACTAACAGTAACCGGGTGGTCCTATGAAAGAAAATGCCATTTAAAATTTTCATTTTGCGAGTTTATCTCGATAATTCATCAACTTCAATCCTAGAAGACATACTTGAAATACATCATACCTTATTTTTTCTTATATATAAAAATTGTGGTGATAACCTCAAATAAGCCATCTCAACTTTCTTTGTAAGAATAATGAAGTTGTCGTTACATAAACATCAAAATACAAAGACCCTTGACCCAACGGTATGCTAGTGTCACATCAACCAAGAAATTATGGGTTCAAAGTTTTATTTGAGACCATAATGATTAAAAAAACAAATGATAGAACTTGAGAAGCAAGGCTCCCATGACAACTTAAGCAATCAGAAGACCACAAAAACAATAATCTGACAACATCCTCTGTTCAAATATTCATAGCTCAATTACCAACCGGAGAGATAAACTACATTATGTTTAGAAAAAAAAAACATGTAAATTAAAAGATGAAACAAAATGAACAATAAACATAATCGTATAGGAGTTTCTATGAATAAAATTTCTTTGAACTGATGATCATTACCCAAGTCTAGAAACCATAAAATAAAGTTCAAACCGTAATTGAGAACTATGTTTCAAACACAAGAATAATATGAGTGAAAAAACAATCCACCTGAACCCAATAATGCCTTATATGGTCGTGTTGATACGGGTTATAAGCACCATATCGGGTTTATCACACCACATCGACAAACCCGATTTCTTACACGGTCGAGCTTATAGTTGAATATGTTAGAGCTTATCGAGTTTGGTTCCAACGCTAATATATAATTTTGTTAGTATTTAAATTTGTTTTAGTAGTAAGTTCAACTGAATAAATCCATTAACACAATGAAGTTTCAATGTGTAATATATTTTTATCAATGTTCTAGTATACACTCTCGTAATTAGATACCACAAATACCTAATCTACTTTACTACTGACAAACATTCATTTTTGTTTTGAACATTTCGTCTTTAGATACTGACCCATAATCAACAGAGCTGCATCCCACATTGACCTATTCTCATGTGATTTGGCTAAATTGCCCAACTTACTTACATAATTCAGAAATATTATTTGAAGTAAATGAATTAGAGAAAGGGTGAAGTATGACCTAATTAACGATGGCCGGATGAATTGACCCATTCATAAGTAAATGGGTCGAAACTGCATTTTAAGTGAAAACCATTCATGGAGAGGTTCTAGGAACAGATTTTTGACAAAATTTAATAACATGAACATGAAAAGTGTTAAAGGTCAACCCAAGTAACATGTACAAATAAGTACTTGTTAGTACAAAAACCGTGTATGGGGTGAATACAAGTCCGGGCCACTTGGTGGATTGGGCCGGTGAATGGGCTATGATGTAGATCTTATACTAATCCAAGTAATGGGAGGGTGATCTGCACAAATAAGAGTAAACCGTTAGCCTTATCGCAGGGCGGACCCCACGATTAAGCTCCGGCGTGAGAATAAGTACGCATGTTTGTCAGAGAATGTCAGAGTATATGTGTGTATTAATGATTAGATAGAATGTACCACTTTGGGGTGTGAAATGACCCTTATTTATAGGCAAGCCCAATACTAGGGTTTCCTAGTATTTCGCTTGTAACTGTTGGTGGCCGGGGTGGGTCCCTTGTCGGGCAAGGATCCATGTGTAATCGTGTCTGTGGACGCGAGTATTCTTCCGCGGCCAGTGTATGTAAGCGGAGGTGCAACGGGTGCGGCTTTATAGATACTCACGTGCGTCTTTGGAATATCCGGAGCGTGACTCTTATCAGGCTTAGTAGTCCGGTTATTTGTTGTATTGGGCCTGGGCCCTTATGCGTATGTTATGAACTAAGCCCAGTAAGCTTGGTGTTCATACTATACGTCATCAAGTCCCCCCAGTCTAGTTTGCTCAACTGTACGCGGTACAACTATAGCGTGCGGTGAGCGTTACTAGACTAGAGTTCCGTGATCAGATTTTCTTCCGCTCCTGCCTTATTCCGCGTCTTTTGCGTCGTTTTAGCAGTTTGTCGTTGGTTACGTGGGTTCTTCGTGTCCCTTTATATTCTGCGTGATTTGACCGCCTAGGTCCCATATCCAGCTGTTATCATGATCTTTTTACTTTATCTCTGTACCGTTGATTGGGAAGTGTCTTGGCACGTGTCATCATCTTACCTTTACCTGACTTAAATATACCATGGGTATAAATAGTCGATTCATGCCCTACTGTTTCTTTTTTCATCTCTTTTACTTTTTCACCATTGTTGATAAATTTCAAGGTTTTCTAACTGCACAACCTCCATTATTATATCAGTTTGTTTTGACTCAGGTTAATCTCTTTGCTTCTCTTTTATTATGGGTAGTATTACGTCCCTCAAATGTGTTCTTACACAAGAACACCTTGATGCTATTTGTGCGAAATATTTTGTTCCTGAGGAAGTTCATCCTCTATTGCCAAGCCCTGATGCCACCATGCATGAAAGACCAGCGGGTAAAGTTGGAATGTATACCCGATTCTTCGATTATGCCAACTATCGTATCCCATTTTCTACCTTCTTCGTGTCTGTTCTCGCCCACTTCCGCATTCCGTTTTCCCAATTGTCTGTATTTGGATCTGCCAAGGTTTCTCATTTTGAAATCCTGTGCTGCGTTTGTAACATTGAACCTAGTGTTAGTCTGTTCTGCTACTTCTATACGCATAATTACAAAAATGGCTGGTTTGGGTTTACTAAGCCGCCCAGAAACTCCGTGGCTTGTTTATTTCCAAGAATTTAGATTCCGTGAAGAATTGGAATGATCATTTTTTCTGGGTTGATGAGTTTGTGGTTCCTGCTAATGCTCGGTTTAGTTGGTTTTCGGGTTCCAATATTGTTAAAGATCGAGCTCCTACCCATTCTGAATATAATGTGGAGCATCTTAATACCCTTATTGCTCAAGCCTCTCCGTTCCTTAGGTTCCCGGAAGAATTTCTTTGCTGGGTTGGCATAAGCCGTAATTACCTTTTGAATAAAGATACTTACCCCCGCTTTGAGTATGAGAACGGAGAGGGTGGGTCTTATACACACTTTGATTATTGCTTTTATTTTTTTATTTTTTTTTCTTGTTTCCTTATCCTTTTTCACTGTTGTCCTTTGCAGAGATGGATTTGAATGCTTTTATCCGTACCGCTGACCCCCGCAAGGTGAGGATTGTTGAAAGAGCAAGGGCTAAAAACAAGGGGCCTATTGTGACAGTGGCCAAGTACCGCACCGTAACCCTACTTCCGACCTCGGTGGTTCGTCCTTTCGGAGAGTTATCGGCTAGCGTTGAGAGGGAATTTATTGGAGATGCGAGTGTCGGCGGTGGTGGAGATGAGGAGGTTGCTTCCGTTGGTGGTCAGGGTAATGTTGGACCAAGTGTGCCTATCACGGATGATGTTGGAACTAAAATACCTGGGCCCAAACGTACAAAGAAAAAGAGGGTTACCCGAGGGAGTGAAAGGACGCCTGCCGCTTCCCATCCACCTAAAAGGTTGAGAGCTGATTATGGAACAGCTGGTGGTTCTGCTACTGGAGGTAAGTCCCTTAGTGTTCTTAACAAGTTGCTCCAAGATTCCTGATTAATGGTAGAACAGGGTGTTCCAGCTCTTTCTACCTTACCCTTTATTACTTCCTCCGTGACAGCTTCACCTTTGGAGGAGGGTGGAGACCATACTGACTCCGTGACTAGTCCTTCTTTGCGAACTGTGGGTCCCTCCGCAAGGTTTGTTGTTTTATCTGATTCTTCTCATCACTCAGCTACTAATTCCGCGGGTCCTGAGGGTGATTCCTTTGTTAGGTCCACTGCTCCGGTGATGACTGAGGCCACCGCTGTGACTACCATTGCTACTACAGTTGCTATTCCTGCTGATGTTGGCAAGGATAAGAGTGTGCTGCATCCGTCCGTTTTTGGTTCTTTTAGTTCATCTGAGAAGACGGATCGTACTCTTAGTCTTTTTACAGAGAGATCAGGTAGTGGTTTTGCTGCCGGGAGTATTCGTGCGGAGGGGGTTATAGGTGCTGGTTTGGAGGAAATTTATGTTCCTGAGTGGACCGTGACCAAAGGTTTTGAGCTTAATGATGGCCATTCTTGTGTCAATATGATTGACCATTTCACTCCTACTCTTCATTATAAACAGTTACGCGAAAGGAGCAAAGACAATTATTTGCTGAGTTTAATGTGTCCGCCGCACGCAATTTAAGTTTGAGCTCCGAGGTGAGAATGCGTGCGGAGTATAATATTTTGGAGAAAAGGAAATAGAAATCCCTTGCTGAGGAGAAGGATTGTTTGTTGGGAGCAAAAGATAAGGAGATTGAGGAGTTGAGGTCTCAATTACTAAAGGCCAAGGAGGAGTCTGTGGAGGTAGCACAACTCCGCTTTCCCGCCTGAGTGTTCCACTGAGCCCTGAGGTTCGCTTCGAGCGAAGTGATGAAATTAAAGGTGATGAGCCTCGAATGTGGTTCTTTGAAATTAAAGGTGATGAGCCTCGAATCTATTATTGCTGAAAAGGACCGTGAACTTTCTGACTTAGGAGCGTCCTCTTCTTCCTTGAGGTCTCAGAACCAAAGTCTTGTTAATCATGTATAGTTTTCCATCCTTAACTGTTCTCTTCGTATTTTTTTTGTTTTCCTCCTCTCATATATACATATATTTTTTAGGTGCATGAGCTAGAGACTTCTTCCACGGATCTCCGTGAGAAGCTGGAGATGTATGAGGGCAGTATGAAATGGTTAAAGGAGTTTCAGGACAGCCTTATGAGACCTCTCAAGACTTGGTTAGCCTAGATTGATGCTGATTTCACCAGGTGTTGTATACGCTTTCAAGAGAGTTCATCCGCACCTCCTCAACGTCATTGCAGGGCGTAGATGGTTACTAACACACAGGATGAAACTTCTTATGGCTAAGTGTCTCAATTCGACCGAGTATATGGAGGCTCTCGGGCAAGCTTTTGGCCGTGCTATAAAGAAAGGAATGCAGGAGGGCCTGGCAGCTGGATTAGATCAACGGACAGCTGGCAGATGTATAAATGAATCTTGAAGTTACATTCCCTTACGCGGAGGTTGACTTAATTCTACTGTCCGCGATCTTCGTGACATGATTTTTCCCGCTTCTTCGAACTAACCAATAAGAAGGTGCCAGCACAGGGATGATATAGACATCTTCACATGATGATGTCGTGGGCGAAGCCTTAAGGATGACTGATCTTTAACCTGATATGAGTCAACTGATGGTTCCCATTCATCATAAGCAGGATAGGGTCGTTATTGGGAGTCAAGCGTTGTCCATTGCTTTGGATATTTGTCGCGGAAGGGTGGAGAAGATGGAAAGAAATCTTGTTGAGCGTCTCCCCTTATGGAAAGACCTATTTGTCTCCTTGGATGATCCTTTGTCCGTTGAGGCTTTGATTGAGCCGCCAGTTGAGGTTCCCGTTACCAATGTTTTATCTACCGTGGTCATTGTTCCCCATTCTGGTCCTTCTGTTTCCGTAGAAGACTATGAGAACCCTGATTTAGTGGATGTAGTTCCGAAGGATGTTACTCCGGGACCAGAAGGTGAAGAAAAGATCCATGCTTCAACCAGAGGTGATCTTATGTTTTCCAAATTAGATGATGAAGCTAGGGATACTGTCTTGTAGTTGTATTTGTTTATTTCTCCATGGTCGCATGTGACCTTTGCGATTTTTTGTAATTGAAATACCACGGCTATTAATAGTTAGACCCGTTATGGTTCTTTTTATACCGCGGCCGTATGTGGCCTTTTTTGTTGCGGTGTCCTGTATGTAACCACTTTTGCAACACTTCAAGTTTGAACATGTCTGTTATATATAAATGTTGCTGCTATCTTTTTATATCACGTATGATGCTTTTAGTAGGATAGTCTTGTTTGAATATTTTGTAGGTTATTCTCCCGGTACCGGATTTAGCAAATACCCTTAAGTACTATTTGAGCTAACTGTGAGGTTACTCATCATTTTTAGTTATCGGAATATACATTGAAGAGGTGTGCTCTGTGTTGTGCGTAGCTTAATCATAATAAAATGACATTCAAGTAGAATAAGATAGAATTTTTCAAAGCATAACTGTAAAGGAGCCTAATCTTCACTTTTTTTCATTAAAATTAAAATCATATACACGAATAATATTAAAAATTACAATACACTGAATCGAGATAAAAAATGCCCCTTCCCATTAAGGAGTCCGGTATGGTTAGGCTGCTACACTTTATTGAATTTAACAACTTCTTGAGATTGCAAACGTTCCAGGTTCTCGGGAGTTCTTTTCTGTTGCGGTCTTTAAACTTGTACGATCCCTTCCTAAATGCTTCTGTGACTTTGTACGGGCCTTCCCACTTGGGTCCTAACTTTCCAGTATCTTCTACGTGGCTTGCATCGTTGCTCCGGTACACTAAGTCTCCTGGCTTAAAGCTTGCATTTCTAACTTTGGTGTTGTAGGATTTTTCCATTTGCCTCTTGCTTTTTGCTTCTCTTATTGCTGCTTACTCTCGCTTTTCTTCTAGCAGTTCTAAGTTGATCTCTAATGCTTCATCATTTTCGGCCACGTCTACTTCTGCTGTCCTGAACGTGGGCATTCCAATTTCCGCTGGGATGACAGCTTTCGTTCTGTAAGTTAACGAGAACGGAGTGTCTCCATTACTGGATTTGATCATGGTACGGTGTGCCCAAAGTACGTGAGAGATCTCTTTCAACCAGTTCTTGTTGTCTTTGCCCAGCCTTGCTTTTATTCCTTCCCCCAAACTCTTGTTTGCTCTTTCTACCAGTCCATTCGTCTGAGGATGTTTTACTGAAGCAAAATGCTGTTGAATGCACAATTTTTCACACCAATCTCTGAAGGGGTTGTTTCGAAATTGCTTTCCGTTGTCGGATATAATTTCTCCTGAAAGACCAAATCTGCACACTATGTTTTCCCATACGAACTTTTTTACTTGGTTTCCTATGATAGTTACTACTGGTTTTGCTTCTATCCACTTAGTAAAGTAGTCCATGGCCACTATTAGAAATTTGACTTTGGCGGGTCCTTCCGGGAAAGGTCCAGCTATGTCTATACCCTATTTGTAGAATGGCCACAGAGATGTGATTGGGTTTAATCTTTCTTGTAGATTTCTTGGGACGGGTTTGTGCACTTGGCATTCCTGACATGCTTTTATAAGCGCCCTTGCATCCTTGTGCATTGTCGGCCAGTAATAGCCGGTCCTTAGAGCTTTGGCAACGACGGATCGTGTGCCTGCATACATGCTACATGAGCCCTCGTGTATTTCCCGCAAGACGTAGTTTGCTTGTAAGGGTCCTACACATCGAAGCCATGGGCCTAGAAAGGATTTTTTGTACAGTATTCCGTTGATGATGGCGAAACGTTGTGATTTACGTTTTATTGCCCTTGCCTTTTTTCTTTTTGCTGGTAAAGTTTCATCCGTGAGGTATTCATGAATCGGGGTCATCCAGGAATCCCCTTCTTCCTCTACCACGGCGAGCACCTCGCTTTCATTCATGGATTTTTCTTTCAATTCCTCTACCAACACGTGTTTGCTGAGATGTGCGAAGCTTGTGGATGCCATTTTGCTTAGTGCATCCGCTTTTTTGTTCTTGCTTCTTGGGACTTGCTTTATTAAGAACGCCCAGAAGGTACTGGCCAGTGCTTTTACCTTCTCTAAGTATTTTATCATGTCTGTCTCTTTTGCGACGTAAGTCCCATTTACTTGATTTGCTACCAGTTTTGAGTCTACCTTTACTTCAAGGTTTTGGACGCCCATCTTTTCTGCTATCCGCAACCCTGCTATCAATGCTTCATATTCTGCTTCATTGTTAGTTGCTTCAAACTGAAATCTTAAAGCATATGTGAACTCAATTCCTTCCGGATTCGTGAGTATCACTCCTGCTCCGCACCCGTCAACGCAAGATGATCTGTCCATGAACAAGGTCCACTGTGCCGGGAGCGGTTCTTCTTCCTTTGCGGAATCATCCTGACTTTCTTCCTCTGGTCTTTCTACAATAAAATCGGCCAATACTTGTCCTTTAACAGATACTCTTGGCCTATAATGTATACCAAACTCTCCTAATTGTATGCTCCATTTTTGCATCCTTCCAGCAACTTCTGGGTTTGATAGTATGCTTTTGATGGGTTGATCCGTTATTACTATGATTGGATGAGCTTGGAAGTATCTTCTTAGCCTCTTGCCTGCATGTACTAATGCTAGCACCAATTTTTCCATGGCAGTGTAGTTTACTTCCGGACCCCTTAGGGCCCGGCTGACAAAGTAGATCGGCATCTGCCTGGCTTCTCTTTCCGTCATTAGTACGACGCTAACCGCTTCCTTGGATGCTGCCAGGTAGACGGTTAGTTCCTCCTGTTCTTCCGAAGCGGTGAGCATAGGTAACTGTGCTATGTGTTCCTTCATTTGTCTAAATGCAGCTTCCGCTTCCTTCGCCACAGAAAGTCACTCTTTTTTGTGCATCTTTTTAAAGTTTTGAAGAATGGTAATGATTTCTCCGCTGATTTTGCTAAGAACCTGTTTAAGCTTGCCAATTTTCCATTCAACTTCTGCACGTCTTTCAGGCATTTTGGCGATTGAAGACTTAATACGACGTCTACCTTGTCTGGGCATATCTTAATGCCTTTAGCATTGACCTGGTATCCTAAGAACATTCCTTCTTCAACTCCAAAGGTGCACTTTTTTGGGTTCAGTTTCATGTTGATTTTTCTGAGCGTCTTAGATGTTTCTTCTATGTCGCGGACAACTTCATCCTCCGTACGGATTTTTATGACCAAATCGTCTACATATACCTCTAGGTTTCTACCAATTTGTCCGTGGAATGCTTTGTCCACTAGCCGCTGATAAGTTGCACCGGCGTTCCTTAGACCGAAAGGCATTTTTGTGTAGCAAAAAATGCCTTGATTTGTAATGAACGCGGTCTTTTCCTCGTCTTCCTTTGCCATTTGTATTTGGTGATACCCCTTATATGCGTCCAGGAAGCATTTGAAGGGGAATCCGCACAAGGATTCGACCTTCCAGTCTATTTCTGGTAGAGGATAACCGTCCTTGGGGCATGCTTTGTTAAGGTCTTTAAAATCAACACACATTCTCCAACTATTGTCACTCTTCTTTACCATCACCGGGTTAGAGAGCCAATCGTGATAATGAACCTCCCTCATGATCCCAGCTGCCACAAGCTTACTAACCTCGTTGTTAATTGCTACGTTTCTTTCTGCGGCTTGGCCTCTTTTCTTTTGCCTAACCGACTGACACCCTTTACGTACATTCAGCCTATGTTCCGCTATATGCCTTGGAACACCCGTCATATTCGTTAGGGTCCAAGCGAATATGTCTAAACTTCGCTGAAGTAGGTTGCACAGCTTACTTCTGGTTTTTTCCGTAAGGTCGGAACCGATCATTACTGTCTGCTCCGGGTGTTCCGGATTGATTGCCACTTTTACCCTTTCTTCTCTTACTTTGTTGACTGAGATGGGTTGTTCTTCTGGTCCGGAGACCATCGCACATTCAACTGGGATAATTTTACTGCTCTTTAGCGTGAGTATTCCTCCCGTGACTGGAAATTTTATCATTCCGTGCGTTGTTGATGGTACTGCTTGTATCTTTCGTAACCCGGGCCTTCCAATGATTCCGTTGTGTGGAGACGTCGATCTTACCACCATGAAATCCATCCATGCTGACGTTGAGTGTTCATCATCTCCGATTTTTACCAAGAGTGTTATCTGTCCCAATGGCCATTTTATTTCGCCGCTGAACCCTATTAGTGAGGTTGTAGCTGGGACCATTTGATTCTTTATCTCTGGACGTAGTCTATTAAAACAGTGCTCATAGAGTATTTCAAAAGATGACCCTCCGTCAATACATATGCGGTGCACTTGATGGCCTCCAATCTCCGCTTCTATTATTAGGGGGCCTTCCGCTCCTTCATCGTCCCGTAAATGTGGAAACAACATTTCCGGATTGGGTGAGAAGCTTTGAGTTATCTTTTGCCTTATTACCTTTTGTCGTGACTGAATCATTAGAATTGCCTGAGGTTTCTCTTTTCCGGAGGTTTCGCCTTTCTTTTTCGGCTGGTCTTTTCCGCTGCTTTGCTTTAGCTCCCAGATTATGTGCGACAGCTTCCCAGCTTTGAGCATATCCTCAATTTGCTTTCTTAGATGGTTGCATTCATCTGTATTATACCCCACTTCTTTGTGGAATTCGCAAAACTTGTTTGCGTTTCATCGGAGGTGGGGTTTTGAATTTTCCTTTTTCTAAGGCCAGAATCTCCTTCGGGGTTTTTCTAAGAAGGGTGAACCTGTCCGGCCTTTTCTCTTGCTTATGTTGGCTGCGAAAGCCTCCCCCTTTTTTAAAATTCTGCCTATGACCCCCTTCCTGGTGTTTCCAGGCCGGAGGGGCTTTTTTCCTTTCTTGATTTGAGGCCGCCTCTTGCCCTTGAAGGAAAGATGTGGCCACCTGCATCATTTCGTCTACTGTTTTTGGAATTTTCTCGTGAAATCTTTTGATAAGTTCAGGATTAGTGATTCCGTGCACGAATCCAGAGATTCTCATGCATCCCGGTGCTCCTTTAACATTTCCACTTTCCTACTTATTCCTTTGTATGAAGTCTTCTGTGGACTCTCCGTCTCTTTGCTTGATGTTATGGAGCACTATGGGGTCTCTGATGCACTTTTTCTGTTGGAGGTAGTTTTTCAGGAATGCTTCTCTTAGATCATTGTAACTGTCTATGGATTCTGGAGGAAGATCGTCGAACCACACCCGAGCGTTCCCGGTGAGTGTGGAATTGAACATGTGACACCATCTTGGCATGGCCCACCTCTCCGTTTTTGCTGCTGCCTAGAAGATTTTCAAATGATCTTCAGGATCTTCGCTTCCGTTGTATGTTTTTACATGACTTGGCATTTGCGTTTTTGGGAAGTCAAAGTGACGGATCCAAGACGTAAACGGATCAGTCTCGGCACATACCCAAGGTTGGGAGAGATCGCCATCTTCGACACTGGACTTCTTTCTTCGTGATTTAGACATCCAGTGCCCTCCCTCACTATCTTCGCTTTCAGAGTGATTTTCCGTGTACCTTGAGCTTTCCTGATGGCTATCAGAGTGCACGGATGTGCTCCGTCCTCTACTTCCGAGTCTCTTGAACACGGTACTTTTCCTTCTTGCCTTGCTCTTGTATTCATGCCCCGGCGATCTTGACCTTTCACGCCTTAACCTAGTGAAAACGCTAGGATTGTAGCGCGGGCTGCGAGAGCGTCTCTGTCTTCTTGGCGACATTGTCCTAGACTCAGAATACTCTGATTCCTGCGCCCTAGTGCTCTTCTTCCGGGACTCGCCAAAGTCAAGCCGCACTTTTACTTCCTCCAACTTTTCTTTCTTTCTCTGCTCATACTCATACTTATCTGCCATGATTGGTAGCAGTTTCTCATAGTGCTTTTCGCAGAATTCTTCGAGATCCACAGCGGATGTAGTTCTCGCAGAGCCCTAGGGGGGTTTGTTTGTTTTTCCCTATCGTATTCCGCACATCAAACTTGGGATGGCTAGGGGTAGGTTGCTCGTGATTGCTCATGGTGAGTATTTTCAAGGAACGCAGTTATTCGTGTCCCACGGATGACGCCAACTTGTTAGTACAAAAAGCGTATATGGGCAAGTGTGAACCTGGATCGTTAAATGGGGTAGACCAGGAGGTAGGAATACGGTGATGATCTTGTACTAATCCAAGTAGTGAAGGGGCTATCTGCACAAATGAGGGTAAACCGTTAGCCTTACCGCGGGGCGGACCCCATGATTAAGCTTCGGCGTGAGAGTAAGTATACATGTTTGTCAGAGAATGTCAGAGTATGTGTGTATTAATGATAGGATAGAATGTACCCTTTTGGGGTGTGAAACGACCCCTATTTATAGGCAAGCCCGATACTAGGGTTTCCTAATATTTCGCTTACGACTGTTAGTAGCTGGAGTGGGTCCCTTGTCGGGCAAGGGTCCACGTGTAATCGTGTCTGCGGACGTGAGTATCCTTCCATAGCCCGTGTTTGTCCGCGGAGGTGCAACGGGTGCGGCTTTAAAAGGTACTCACGTGCGTCTTTGGAATATCCGGAGCGTGACCCTTGTCAGGCTTAGTAGTCCGGCTATTTGTTGTATTGGGCCAGGGCCCATATGCGCATATTATGAACTAAGCCCAGTAAGCTTGGTATTCATACTATACGTCATCAAGTACTAAAAGTCATGTATGGAATGTGTAACGGGGTTTTGAGCATAATGGTCTCGAGATCCATCTCTAGTGTGGACGCATGTACAACGCACAAATAAGTTGCTACTGTAGTATTCACTATTTAGCATCCTTGTACTAACACACCTGATTTCATATGCACAAAAGTTGTGTTCTGACCATACAAAGGCATTGGCTGTAGTCCAACTAGACATATTTAACACGCACATCAACACACTGCTTTGGGAACCAAATTGGAGATCGAGCCAATTGCCGTATCAGTTTGATGGTTCAACGTTGATACGTGCATGACAAGACTCGTTTTTAAGGCGGGGAGTATCGATACGGGTTGACATGTATATCCCGAACCACGTCTATGAAGAATGGGTCAACATTGCAGTTTAATGTGTTCCTTCATTTTAGCTAGTCATGCACGGTCTCTTTTAGATTTACATTTCCTTTTTCAAAATATTAGTGGGTACAAGTAGTTAAGGATATGACAGTTATGTTTCTTTGCTATTTATATGTAATTTGTAAACTCAGTTAAGATAGAAATGAATGAATGAAAAGAAAAGTGTCTTAGTTCTTGTCTAGTTTTCTTGGAGTCTTGCCCGCACTAAGGGCCCTATCCGTCCCTTCTTGTATCTACTTCTTAGGGGATTGACCATCCATAATCGGTCTATAACAAACGCCCTCAGAACCGGAGGTGGTTGTAACTGGTTTATGAAAATGTTAACAGATTGCTTGTTGTAATGCATGTAATCGGAATGTAATGAAGAAAATTATCAAAAAGTTGAGAAACTTATAAAATGAAGTGTAGCACATGGAAATAACCTATTTGACATCGCACATCGAAATGAATGTCTATAAGATAGGGCCCAAGCTTCTTTTTCATGGTGTGTAGCACTAGTTGCCTATTGTTTATTTGATCACATGTAATTTTATTAGTTAGAACATCATGTTTTGTGTACTTGCACTTTTTTTTATAATTAGGTTGCGAGTACGAGAGCTTGGTGTCTTAGCTACATAAAATTCAGAAATCTAGTTCAAAATCTAGCTACATTGAGTTATAATACCGACCGTAATAGCTTGGATGTGGAGACGGTCGACCATCAATGGCGACGCGTCTCACCCATTATGAACCCCCCACGAATCCATAACACTTGATTTCACACATCTCTGATAGTTCTAGATATATATCCCTTAATATCATTCTAATGATAAAAGAAAGACGTGTCAAAGTTTTTGAGCCTATAGCTACGAAAGTAGGGTCATTTTGGTAGCTAATATTTTCTCGACACTATCGAACCTCAGATATACATCCCCCAACAATGAATCATCTTCTACTTCTAAAGGTTAGTACTTAGTATATATAGTGATTAGCTAATAACATGTTTTTCTTTTGCCATATTCGAGAAAAGTTATACTGATTAGTGGAGAGATTCATTTTATAGAGACAAAATGTAAAAGTGCAACGGTTAATAAAAGATGCAACAGTTACTTTTCGAAACTTTGAAAATATTAATGTGTTTACCGCATAGCGTTTATGAGCATTTAGAACTTTAGAAGCGGTGAGTGGTTATTAGCGCCTAACGTTGTGTTTTTTTATACTCGTTTGGCAATCTGCAAGGATTTTTTTTCTTCGGAATTTCATTTTTCAACGCTTCATTAGTAGCATTTGTAAGTGTTAAGCATTTAAGAACTGCAATACTCATTATAATTACAACTAAAAGTACGTTACAAAATATTTTATAAAAAGACAACTCAACTAGTGCATACAATCAATGCTCACTATTAATGCTTTGATGCTCACATCATATTCATTTGCCTCACAATGTTTGGAAATATGTGTCTAAGAGATTAAGGATGGTAGGATGGGTTATCAAATAATGCTCACTTTATATTTTAAGCTAACAACATATATATAAAAAGATAAACAATTTAAAATAACAAAAAGTTATTAAATTACAATAATTGTATCCTTTGTATCACGCAGCGTGTTGGTCTCGGTTCCAACACTATGCATAACACAAAGATAACAACGTAATGTTTATTTCAACTTATCCTCCTTTTAGACACCCAAAGAATATAATGAAGCAAAACTTTATTCCAACAGCCAATGTGGGATTCAAAACATAAAACAAGTCTCACAAAAATAACCCCATGAAAAAGTTGCTCTGGTGACATGGCACCTTTTATTTTCTTCTTCTCTAATCAAGCTAGAGAAAGAAACTCATAAACAAATCGTGTCGGATATAGTAAATATATAGAAAACATACATATATTGTGGGTAGTTCAACAATGGCGAAATAAGATAAAAGAACATAAAAATTTAAACACAGTACTAATATGTTGTAGTATATTGTGTTGCTCATTCTGACTTGTTGATCATACACAAAGAATTGTTAATAATTTGAGCAACTCCTTTTAATGCATCTCGACATGAAACTGACAAAACAAACTCGACTTATGTTATTCATATATCTTGTAGCAGTTATTAATGTTACACAAAACCATTTTCATCGTGGCTTGGATTTTATTTATATGCAAACAATAGTATTAAGAATTTAAGATTGGATAAAAAAAAAGTAAACGTTAAATAGATGTAGTTAGAAGTAACATAAAAGGTGTGCAAAAGAACTAATAAAAGTTTGTATAGGCAAAATGATTCTTTTGTTTTGATCTCATCCCACATCGACGCATGAAGTGAAACATGGAAGAGTGACTGAGGTGCTGTTTGAAAAAGACTTAATTGAATTGATATGAAAAAAACTGAACTTATTAAGTCATATGAAAATTGTTTGTTAATAACTTAATTAAGAAATATGGCTGAAAATATAAAGTGATAAAACTGAGACCCCACATTAAATCATCTGTTGATTAAACACGACTTAATGAAAAAATTAAACAAACAGACCCTGAGTGAGCGGGTTATAACAACCAAGTTTTCAATATCCGCACTTTTTTAAATAAAGTTGCGGGTATTATCGCTTGGTTTCTTAACTGCAT